>RHLO01001269.1:0-18131 GCA_003719415.1 Aspergillus olivimuriae
CCTCCACCCCCCTTGACCACATCATTGTCTCTTGACTTCCCCCTGTTTTCCCTTGCGGAGACCCCAGATTCCCCCTCGATACCTTCCTTCCGACTCTCCTTGTCTCACAATGGCTCCCCAACCCGGTGCAGCCGTACACTTCGGTCAGTATACCCCCACCTTCATCTCCTTCCATTGCCGCGCGATGGATGTGCTCCCTGGTTGAACGGCTACTAAATCCCGTAGAGAGGGTTGATACGCAACCTGAAAACCCGTACTCCGGGCTCATCGGCGATCAAAAATTCACCATTATTCCTTCCTTCACCCTCGAATCCGGTGTCACCCTCTATAATGTCCCGGTGGCGTATACGACGCGGGGACAACTCTCGCCAGAGGGAGACAACGTCCTGGTGATCTGCCATGCTCTGAGTGGTAGCGCCGATGTCGCAGACTGGTGGGGTCCCCTCCTTGGTGGTCCCGGTCAGGCCTTCGACACCTCTCGGTTCTTCGTCATCTGCCTGAACAGTCTCGGCAGTCCATACGGCAGTGCCAGTGCCGTCACCTACAAGGATGGGAAAGCGGAGAACGGTCTCTATGGCCCCGAGTTCCCTCTGACCACTGTCCGTGATGACGTGAAGTATGTTGTCGTGCCCTGTCTTCGGTGGGGCGTTGGTGGCTGACCGTAACAGGATTCACAAGATGGTGTTGGATGACCTCGGTGTCAAGCAGATTGCCGCCGTGGTTGGCGGCTCCATGGGTGGCATGCTGACCCTCGAGTACGCGTACTACGGCAAAGACTACGTGCGCGCAATTGTCCCCATCGCCACATCCGCTCGTCACTCCGCGTGGTGTATCAGTTGGGGCGAGGCTCAGCGCCAGAGCATCTACAGTGACCCGAAGTATGAGGACGGATACTACTCTTTCGATGATCCTCCGGCCACGGGTCTGGGTGCTGCGCGCATGTCTGCACTTCTCACCTACCGCAGCCGCAACTCTTTCGAGTCTCGCTTCGGCAGAAATGTCCCGGACCCCACCAAGCGACAGAACATCAACGGCACCGAAAAACTGCCAACTCCACCCAATGAGCATTGGGTGATCCACAACGATGGCCACAAGAGCGGTCGCACGTCTGAGCGTGGCTCCCCCACCCCCCAGACCCAGACTTCCACCGAGGTGCAGTACATGGACCCCCAGTTCTCTGGAACCAAGACGTTCAGCAAATCCATCGAGCCCAAGCAAAATAACCAGAAGCGACCCCCAACCTACTTTTCAGCTCAATCGTATCTGCGCTATCAGGGCGAGAAGTTTGTGAAGCGATTCGACGCCAATTGCTACATTGCGATCACCCGCAAGCTCGACACCCATGACGTTTCACGTCATCGGGCCAGCCCAGACTCCGCCGAGCCGGTTCTCGAGGCCCTGGGTCAGATCCAACAGCCGGCTCTCGTGCTGGGCATCGAGAGCGACGGCTTGTTTACGTTCGAGGAGCAGAAGGAGATCGCCGCAGGAATTCCGGATTCCCGCCTGAAGCGGATTGAGAGCCCCGAGGGCCATGACGCCTTCCTTCTTCAGTTCGAGCAGGTGAACAAGTATATCCTGGAATTCTTCCGCGAGGTCCTGCCGGATATCATGTCCAAGGAACCAGCGGCTGGCGCGATCGCCGCCGCAGACGGTGTCAACAAGCTAACCAAGAGCAGCACATTCGGTGAAGCGGAGGTGGAGGACATCACCGCCTGGTAAACCACGATTCAGAATCGATCCATCAGATTGGCGCAGGAGTTGCAGCCTTTCGTATCTGCTTGGATGCTCCGCCGTGCAGGTCGGGCGTTTCCGTGCCGCCGGTCCGGTTTTTTGGCTCCTCGGAGCAGGCCCGTCGCAGGAAACCTTCCGCTCTGCGCTGCCCAGCGTCGCAAGCCCCTCGGGGACGTAGCGGTGCGGTCTTTGATTATTTTCTTTCTTAGCCAGTCAGGGAGATGAGCATCCAACTGCCTCTCCCATCCACCTCTTCTTCAGGTAAGGCTGTAAAAGAAGCATCCAACTGCTCCCCATCACACAAGCCCGATACCCACGGCTCTCTTCCCGTGACTGGGAGATCCTGTGCGGGTGGTGGGCGACCTTCATGATTGCATAGGTCTTGCCATAGTCTCCATAGCAGCGACCGAGTCGCAATCCTACTGAATACAACCATGTTCTTTTTCGCTCTTCGCCAATCGCGTATTAAACGCAGCTTCCGGCCGTCCGGGTGTTCTTGGGCTGCGTTAGGGCGCCACGCACAGACAGCCCTGGGAGCGCCTCGCAAAGTCAATCGACCCCCCCGGCTTGTCTTGTCTCCCTGGGCGTGAGTAGAACCCAAACTTAACGCTTACTCACGGGACCGTGCCAGCAGAATCGTGTCCCAATGCCACGCGGACGGCGATCGAGCGTCCTGGCAAAGTCTCTCGACCCGTTGCCTGAAGTCCAAAGCGCCCCTCCCCGGGGTGGACTGGCACACCACGACGGTGGTCAGTCGAGGACCGTGTCGTCACCTCAGAGACCAGATAGGATTCTGCACGGGAAACCGGCAGGTTGAAAGGAACCGTCGGCCCTGCAGGAGACGTCCAGCACCATTGAGTCATAATACGCCGATATCATGCCCTCCGGACGGCCAGTTCTGTACGGATCAGAAATGGAGTCATGACATGATCACGGGGAAATGATGCACAGCAAGGAAAAGAAGAAATTCTCTCCCCCCGAACCGGACAAAGGGTCTGCGCAGTGGAATGATTCTGCGGTGATGGCGCATCCCCCGCGTTCATCTCTCCCCCGAAGCGGCGAACCCTAATTTGGGCCTTTCGGAGCTCAGGAGGGAAACAAGGAAGGCCCGCGGCTTGTCTCTGGTGAACGCGGGCTTTCATTCCCCGTCAATTATTGACCAGGGCCCCACGTCTGGTGCCGAGCACTGGAGACATCCGATTGAGGCGTCTATCATTGGATCTGTCACTTTTCCGTCGTTCCTTGGCGATCCCTTGATTCATCCCTGTCGACCGTCCCTTGCGACCAAGTCAGACATCGGATGGGCTGTGTGGGCTCGTGAAATGAGACCCGGCAAGAGATTGCAGCCGTTGAGAAGAACCAATTCAACGGTTCTGTGAGAAGCCGTTGACGAGAGAAGGCCAGTTGATGGTCCTCGACGCCCTACACTTCCTTGGGCTTCACGCGGAGAGAAACCCTGTGCGGATCGCCACCCCGATGGCGAATGATGATGGTCCCCGGCTCTGTCCTCCCCTCCTGTTCAGCGTTGTCGTCCGCGTCTCGTCGTGACTGGGACGATCCCTGCCTGACGATCAAGGACGTCCGTCAAGTGCAGTCCATTCGGTGGAGTCGTGAAGGCGCGAGTGGACCAGGGCTGAATCCCGTCCGCAGAAACCACCATTCCAAACCCGGTCAAATGAGAACCCATGCAAGAGAAGCTCCAGGGACGATCTCGCACGGCGGGACTTTTGTTTCAAACTCTCCTGACAAGGCTCTGACGGTCGTCTTTGTCCTGGTGGGAGGGTTCCACTGAGGACGCTGTGTGACTTGGCCGGCAGCAGTGAGCGCCTCCTGCATCACCAACCCTCCTGGAACCCTGCGTCGCCTCCCCTCGATGATCGTATATCATGTCCTCCGCTGCCTTCCCGGAGCCAAGCGTCCATGCACTCGCCTCGTATTCGATTCCCCCTCATCGCTCTTGCCTCCCGTCTATCTGCCTGGTCACCACGGAATGGGAGCGATCTGTCCGGTGATGCAGTCGCGCCCTCGAGCTATTCGTTGATTCTCGAGCTTTGACCTGGCCACCGTTCAGACCGGACGCAAACTGCATTCATTTGTTGCATTCATTACTGACCACAACCTGTCTATTTGAACGGCCCGCATCACCACCCAAGCTAAGCTGGCTAAGCTTCCTCCCCGCATTCCACCCATCGCTCCGGACAACTTCCACCGATAGCAACATTTTTGCGTCGCTGTAGATTGATTACTCGGCTTCTTGGTGCACTGGATGCCCACAGTTTGCAATTTCCGAATTAATTACCACGCATTCATCCCTATCCACCCGCTGCCCGAAAACCAGCATACTCGCCGTTGGCCCGGCTCCATTCGCCATATATTGCACCTGCAACCGCCCTCACAGCTGTGACTGTGGTTGATCTTCTTTCCTTTCCTGCTTCTGCTTTCCTCCCTCTCCTGCGAGGTGTCCCTGAGACCTTGGTGGCTGGCTCCATCAAACACCATGGAGGGAATTCGATCGAGAGCAGCCTCTATTGGGCTGAAAAAGCGTCCGTCACTATCACTGCTGTTTCACCCTCAGGTAGGACCTTCCACAATCTCAAAAATTTCCAACCTAATTGCGATCATAGAAACCTACATTCACCCTCTTTGACGAGGGGCCGCCACGATACTATGAATTCGCGGACTCGCCCGTGAACTACCAACCTTCGTCGCCATTGATCAACCGACAGAAGATTGATTCCAACCTCGAATCCGAAATCCGATTCTCGTGCTCTCTACTTGTCTACCGGGTTGAACGTGGAATGCCGTCACCCCCTGAACAAAGCGTCCCAGAGGCAAAGAGTGAAAACTCGGACAAAGAAGCTCCTGTAGCGTGTCCTCAGATTGACTCAAAATACCAAACACCCTTAGTCGGCCGCGATGCTGCCGCCCTAAAAGATGATCGAATCGACTCCGGCGTTGGCCTGACTGCCCAACCGAGCCGACAGACTATGCGTATCCTACAGTCCGCGCATTCAGATCATCCATCCGAGGCCGAGACTGCTCGGCCAGCGTCCCTCTTTAGTCACAAGCGGTGCACCACCGCTGGCTCCTGCACGACATACCAGGACAACGCTAGTCAACACTCCATGCAGCACGGTCGGTCCCATAACAACACCCAGACTGTAACAGGCGCTGCCGCCATGGGCCACCCTCCAGCGTACGACCAGAAAGACACCCGTGCGTTCCTGGGTGGCAATGAAGCCCAGCCCGCATCCCCGAGTATATATGAGGACGAGCGCTCCGATGAGGAAGACGACGAGGTTTTCCTCAACCCAGATGTCGGCTTTGCCGTTTCAACTACCGTCCCAAGCTTCTCCTCCGGTCCGACCTCCATGCGCAACAACCCGGCTGCCCGCTTCGGCCTCCCCGACAACAATGCATCCAACCCCCAGCCCAAAATGTACGAGGCCCCCGAGTATGCCAGCGAACAGGGTTTCCTCGCTAGTGCGGACGACCCCAACCAGCCCAGTGTCATCATCGACAGTCACGGGTTCTTGCACATCATGACTGCTGCCGAGGAGAACCAGCGTGACAGCGACCTCCAACAAGCGGTCATGGCCAAGATGGGTCCCGCCAATGCAGCCCCTCCTCCTACAGCTATCCCTCCATCTACGGCTATCCCTCCTCTTCCAAGTATTCCACCGCTGTCAGATCTCATCACGCCGCCTCCGCCGGCGGTATGTGCCGAGTCTCACCGGCGTCCTCAGACCGCCATGTCGAGACTGAAAACTTCCTGGTCGTCGCGGACGAAGGCGCCGTCACTGAAGTTCGGCGGTGCCCCAGTAGAGGTGCCGACGACACACACAACTGCCCCGAGCGTGAAGAAGCGAGGCTGGTTCCAGCACATCGTAGGCCTGTTCGGGAGCTGTACGAGGCAACGAACCGCAGACGATGGGATGTAAGGGGTGGATGGTGGATGTGTTGTTTTGGTTAGATATAGTGGCGAGATTGCCGCTGCTGTTATTAATGTCGTTAGCGCTTGCATTGGGAGCAAATTATCAACTAGACTTGAGAGAGAATGTGAAGTGAACTTTTACTGAGACGTGGTCATAATATACGAACAAAAACAAGTCCCTTTTGCTTATCCTACTGCCCCTTGTACATCGTGAAGGGAGCGCTATATTGAATCACTGACTATCAATCTTGTTGTCTTCTCTAACAGCACTCGTCAAGAACATGTCGCATCGCATCACATCACATAAGACATCAGGCATCAACTGACCTACATGCGCATACACACATGCATCACCTAGAACAACGTGGGAAGAAATCTACAGACCCAGCCAGTACCGAGTCTTTTCCACCGTGAAGGAGGTCTTGAGCACACCCTCGCCAGTACCAGTCACCAGCACCTCATACTCGCCCTTCTCAGAGGCCCACTTCTCGCGCTGCTCATCCCACCAGCTCGTCGCCAGCTTCTTTTCCACGACGATCTCCACCGTCTTGGTCTCGCCGGGGTTCAGGAACACCTTGGAGAAGCCCTTGAGCTCGCGCACCGGACGGTTCACCCCGGTAGGCGGGGGCGCCACCCACAACTGCACGACTTCGGCGCCGGCCACGCTGCCCGTGTTGGTGACGGACACCGTCACGGTGATGGGCTCGCCGGACTCGGTGTACTGACCTTCCTCCGGCACCGTGGCCAGGGTCAGATCACTGCGGGAGAAGGTCGTGTACGACAGACCGTGGCCGAAGGGGAACAGCGGGGCCAGCTGGGTCTTCTCGTAGAAGCGGTATCCGACGTAGATGTCCTCGCCGTAGAGGACGCGGCCACGCTCGGAGCGGAAGTTGAGATAGCTGGGGTTATCCTGGAGACGCACGGGGAAGGTGAGAGGCAGTTTGCCCGAGGGGTTGACGTCGCCGTAGAGCACATCGGCGATGCCGTTGCCGCACTCGTTGCCGCCGAACCAGGCTTGCACGAGGGCTTGGGCTTGCGACGCCCACGGCATGGTGACGGGCGTGCCGCTCTGGATCACCACGGCGGTCTTGGGGTTGGCGGCCAGGACGCGCGAGATCATCTCGTCGCTGCCCGGGGGTAGGTCCATGTGCTCTCGGTCGTGGCCTTCGGTTTCCCATTCGCTGGTCAGACCGGCGAAGAGGACGACTTGCTCGGCCTGCGCGGCGAGCGCCACGGCGTTGGAGATGAGTTCTTCCTGGCTGACCTGGCGGCTGGCACCGAAGCGGAAGCCACCAGGGCCGAAGACGACGACGCCGCGGGTGTCGAGGTCGGAGGTGGGCGCGCTGCCGAACTCGAGGGTGACCTTGTAGGTTTGGCCTGCGGTCAGGGCCTTGCTGCCCTGTTCTTCGACGGTGGCGGTGCCGAAGAAGGCGGAGCCGGGACGCTGGTTCTTGGTGTTGTCGACGACGAGCTCGCCGTCGATGAGGAGACGTCCGGTGCCGACGACCGTGACGCCAAAGTCATAGACGCCGGACTCTTCGGGCGTGAAGTAGCCTTCCATGTCGACGTAGAAGGTGAGCGAGTCGATCTTGGGGTGGACATAGTCCATCATGAACCCGCTGGAGGAGATGAGGTGGAGCTCATCGACCAGCTCGCGCTGCGGCGCCGAGACAGGCTCCTTGTACACCTTGAAGGTGAAGCCCTTCTTTCCGTCGGCGGTCTTGAGCAGAGGACCCAGCTCGGGGAGCTGCTTGTGCGAGTACACGCCCTGCGCAAAGGTTACCTCGCCGGTGCTCTTGGCCGAGACGCCCTCGAAGGGCGTGACTGTGTAGTACGGATCGAGGGAGGCGGAACCACCACCACAGTAGGCGGCGATCTTCGCATTGGGCCCGATCACCAGGATGGGCTTGTCTTTCTTGAGCGGCAAGATGTTGTCGTTGTTCTTCATGAGGACGATCGATTCGGCGGCAGCGCGGCGGAGCAGCGCCTGGTCCTGCGCCCGGTTCAGCGCCTTTTCTGTCGCGTTCTCGGGGATGTTGAGCGGCTCGACGTAGTTGACGAGGTTGAGCACGTTGCGGACGCGCTCATCCATCACAAACTCGTACACTTTGTTTGAGGAGACGGCGTGGGCGAGGGGGGTGGCGCGCCAGCGCGTCTTGCCCGGCATTTCGAGGTCAAGGCCGGCGTTGATGGCGTCGGACGTACTGTAGGTTCCGAACCTTGAAGATCGTTAGTCTTCATATGGAATGGTTTATGGATTGATGGGGCATTGTCAGGTGAGGGCAAGTACCAATCGCTCATGACGAGACCGTCCCATCCCCACTCCTTTCGGAGGATATCGGTGATGATCTGCTTGTTTTCGCTGACGTGCGCGCCATTGACCTTGTTGTAAGCAGTCATGACACACGCCGTGCGACAGATGCGCATTGCCAGCTGGAACGGCATGAGGTAGATCTCACGCATCGCACGCATCGTGACAATGCTGTCCACGGCCAGACGCTCGTGCTCCTGGTCGTTGCAGACAAAGTGCTTCAGCGTGGCGGCCACTCCCTTGTCCTGGATACCCTTGGACATGTATCCGGCGAGCGTGCCGGACAGGACACCATCCTCGGCGAAGGACTCGAATCCGCGACCACCCAGCGGAGACCGTTGCGTGTTGATCGTCGGTCCCAAGATGATGTGCGAGCCCTTGGCGATGGACTCTTCACCCATGAGACGACCGCACTCGTACATCAGGTCCGCGTCCCAGGTTGCGCCCAGAGCGGTAGCACAGGGGAAGCAAGCAGCTGGGACACCGTTGAAGAAGCGCGTTCCGCGCACACCATTGGGGCCATCGGACATCCGCAGGGTGGGGATGTTCAGACGGGGGACGGAGGCCGTGTGCCAGAAGTCAATTCCTGTGAGACGACCTGATCAGCTGGGTTTCATCGACCGGAAAAAAAAAAAAAAGCAGGACGCGTACCGGCAGTGAGGGCCACCTTTTCCCCCAGCGTGAGCTCCTCAATGGTCTTTTCCACGTCAAGCCGAGCCATCGTGGTGGTGAATGTATCCTTCGTCCGGTCAACGGAGAGGGGAAATGAGAAAAAAAAAAGCGGCGAGAAAGCGTCAGCCCGGACAGGAGAATATTGTGCAATGCGATGAGACTAGCTCTGAGCGCGAGATGGAGGGGAGAACAGGATGAGGGGAAGGAACCCTGGCGGGGTTCTCCAACTATATAGCTCTGGCACTCGAGCAATGAGGACAGCTAGCCCGGCTAGACGAGAAAGAGACCATCTGTCCGGACCAGGCGACCAGTATCGACAATGCACCGTCAGCCTTTACCTATCTGGAGTCGCAGAGACGCTCCGAGCTCCCCGCTCGCGTCCATTGACGTGCGCAGACATCCTGTCGGCTGGGAAGGATGGCCGGATGGATCATCGGTCCGCCCGCTCCTCGCCGATGGTGGAGAAACGGACAGCGTGAGCACGCTTATGAAACCTGAGGGTCCGTCACGAACTCAGGGTCCGCTGAAACCTTTCATCCGGCACGAGGAACGGTGATATAGTGAACCGCGGCGGGATCAGGAAACGGCGTTGGGATGGATGAAAGAGTCACGGAGGGATCACCGTGACTCCGAGGTTTAGCCGATGGCTTGGCTGGTGGGGGAATGGCACGGAGGCCGGCCCGATCTGCCTACATCCAGCTGCCCGGGTTCAGGACCGGCTGAATAAGAGCTCGTGGGGTCTGCTCGTCTCGTCTGACGGCGGGATGGAGCGAGTGGGCGCGGTGGATGAAGGGAAAAAGTGTACATCTGGATGAAGTGTTAGGGCTGCTGGCATCACGTGAGGGATCCCCCTTGGATCCGGAGTAGATAACCATCGAGACATCGGACCGGCGTGCCTTAGCAGGGTTCAGGATGGGAGCTGATACATTCAGGGTCTCATCACATGCAGCAATGATGCCCCGTGATGGATTATGGTGATTTCCACCAATATCCATCACCTAGCCGCTGCATGGCGAGAGTCTAGACTTGACACTATGTAGGTACACATTCCGTGTCTCCGTGTTTGATCGAGGATCATCAGATCTGCTTCGTGGGGTCTTACGGCTAGCTTAAAAAGCTCTAGTCTGTGGCTTTCAGGCTGTTGCAATCTATGCTGTACGAATGTCTGACGGAACAGAAGATATATGTTCCGGCGGCCGGCTTAGTGTGGCTGCGAGCCTACCAGGCACGTACAGTTGATTTACAGGTCAACTCAAATGTCATAACAGGTGTAGAATATTGGACAGGTGATTCAAAGCAGACAGTGCTACGACTTTTCACAGAAGTCAAGTTGAACGAAGGTGTCCAGATGTTTCTGTTAAGAGTGCTAGGTCAGCATGTACAGAAATGCAACCCGTCATGAAGACAACAAACGAAGATTCATACTTCTCATGTGCGACTTTGAAAAGGGCCTTCTCTCGATACAGAAGTCCTGGGTGTTCTTAAGGAAGATAATAACGGACGGGACGCATTGGTGGACCGCCAGATTGCCACTTCAGCTAGACGGACGGGATAAGCTTGTTTAGAGTACTGTCCTCACCAGGGTCTGAATCAAAGCTTACTGAGATTAACCTTAATCAAGAGAAGCTACGTCATTCAATGATTGCGGACATTAAAGATGCAGAAATGCAGCCACCCTGTGGAGAACATGTGATCTCACAGTGCCGGCAGAAGAACAATAACGGCGCCTCATATGACATGTCCCCATCACCATACTATCACCTTAGCGGGTATACTCGGCGCTTGAAATACATGTACCGCCGTAAATCAATGGAAAAATGCAATTGATAACACACCAAGTGGCGAATACTGATCTGCCAATTCGACAGCGCTCTGCATACCAGATGGTAGTGGACCAAGCGCCCGTGATATATGGTCAGCTCCACGCCATATTCGGGAGTCGATCATGTTACTCAGTTCAATAGAAATCCTACTCAGGGGTATTAGGGCGATACACACTTGGTTCTTGACCTAGACATGGATTAGTCATAGTTCGGTCGCAGAGCCTTTACGGCAATACATGCTCCGTAGATCGTGACCAAATGCACTTGGAAAGGCCATCCACACCAGTCTAAAGCATGATGTTCTTGCTAGTATGAGAGACATTGCCACTTGTTTGACTGGACTGAGGCCGTTGAGATGACCTTGTTCAAGTGCAAATAATACAAGCGCGTTCATTAACAGATGGGTGCGGCGTCCTGATGATTTGCCTCTGACCGTCAGTGCCTGGTGAAAGCCGGGGGATGAGCCGGTTTATGTCGAGGATATTTGACGACCTCCAGTATACGATCTGTTACCTTCTAGTTTGAGTCTGGCTGCGTGCTTTATCTTGCAAGCACGAAAGCATGCCTCATGGAGCCGGAATGGCCAGGCTTGCGAGTCCGCTAAAGCAGACATACAATCCACTCTTGCCTCTTTCTCTGGGCCACTCTAATCCGTCGGCGATGCTGCTCTGCACTTCGGTAACTCCGTTCGGCTTCCCAGCTACTTCCTCTTGACACAAATCTCATAATGAAAGGTTCCCAAACAGAGGACGGCCAAGCTTTTTCTCAAACCATTGCAGAGGGGCTGCCTTCCTCTATCTATACCTAGGGGGAAATGACATTATCAGGCAAACCTTACCCGAGCTGGAAGATTTCCCTTCTTGAAAAGTACACAAGATGGATTCATGGCTTATCTACACTAGAGGTACGAAAGAGGCTACTAGTATTGATGCCCCCTCCCGTAAAGAGCTACAAAACTTGTCAGAGTGAAAAGAAGCAACTTGACATTTTTTGTGGTCTAGCTGTTATTTGCCATTCAACAAGGCATACTGGATACCATGATGAAGTGTAAAGCTCATCGAAAAATTGAAAACACCCAACTGGTTCCAATACCCGATAGCCTCAGAGGAACAACATCAAACGCAGTGGAATCTCCATAGCTAGAGAAACCAGAGTGGAGAGTAAAACCATCTCCATCGAATCAACGTACAAAACAAGGAAACTTCGGGCAAAAGAGATATCGAAGACATCAACACAGCAGCATCAAAAGCTGTAGATTGGATCATGCCTTTGGTCGGTTAGTACCTTGGTAGGTGTGCCGTTGTCAGAAGAACTCACTCATATACGCCAAGCACTGAAATTGCGAGTCGACCCCATGAGGGTTATTTAATTTGGCTTCAAGGATGAAAAGGCTTGATTCCGACTCTTAAGTTATACCACAAGGCGTAGTTCATTCTGCCAGTGGCGATGAGCGGTGTTCCATATCCACTCATCACCACATCAATATCCGTCTTGAGAGTGAGATTGAAATCGTTTGCAGGCTTTGTCTCCTGTTTACTTAATCGGGGCCTAGAGGAGGTGGGGGAAATGATAAGAAGGTGCAAGAAGCAGAATGTGCAAGAAACAAAAGGACAGAGGGAGGTATGGCAGGCACGCAGGTAGGCAAGAATGAGATGAGAACAACCTCTGCAGTCAATTCATCAGATGCAAAGTGAAACTCTGTCAGGTACAAGAAAAAGAAGGCCAAGTCGATTGTCTAAATTCACTGCAATCCTTTCCCTTTTCTTTATTTTGACTCATTCGTCCAGGTATAGTACGCAATGAGCTCATCCACAGAAATCCATTCCCAGGAGCCACGCACCGGAAAGTTAAATTGGCTCGTATCGCCATATCGTACACTTAATCCATCCATGGATGTAGTCGAGACAACGCCTTCCTACATGCCTCGACGTCCCGAGCTCCGGCGGGACGTGCATCATTCATCAGGAAACGAGATACTGGACTGTCTGGCCTGGGAATTTAGGTCTTCTGATGCATGCATGCAACAAGCACTACCAGGAGCCCGAGGGATTTCGGACAATCTAGCCATGTAAGATGAAATGTTACGCATAGAGATATGGCGCATGTTGTATCATTCTCGAGGTCGGTAGAAGACATTTCTTACCTCCCTGAGATACATTTGGAAGTCTCAAATTGTCATTTCAGTGCCGACGAGGCCAGTCTTACAGATCTCCTGTGGGCAGATACCCGAACATAAACTTCTTTACCTGGCTTGCTATAGACGAGAATGTGTCTGTATACATTAAAAAAAGAGAATATAACCGCGAGCTTTCCAATGCCATCTCTAATAAGTTGATGCATGAATGAGCTCCGTTAAATATCAAGAAGGATGAATCAATACATATCATTTCCCCTGGTATATCTCTAAATTCCGTAATAAACCCTGTAATAACCCGCCAATCTACCAATCCCAGTGCTTTTCAGTGTCATATAATTATCCATTGCAAGAAAGAACCCTAGGCAAATGGAGTCTTATGGTGTCGATCGTCATCTTCTGGCCCCTTCATCTCATATTCGACCACGACATGATCGGTGCGATGGATCTGCATTAGACCTGGGTCCTTCTGTTGCTCTTCGGAGAGGATCATTTCTTGACTGTCGACCTGAAGGGCTTGCTCTGTTCGGCGTGAGACTTGAGATCGCTTGTTCCGACTACTCGATGTATCGTACAACGGGTACGATTGTGGCTGACCAGATGATTTCAGGCTGCGTCTCCCCAGGATGAACTCCAGGAGTGGTTGCATAGTTGGGATGCATGAACCGAGCACAACAAGGTTTGCTTCAACACTATAAAGCATCAGTTCTCGTTTCCCCTTACAATGATTGACCGACATTAACTCACGTAGTCCACATGACGAGGGCCCAGGTGGCATCTGTTTGTTGTTAGACAGTCCCAGGGTGAATGGAGGGAGGTGACTGACAGGTGGCATCGCCGACATTCGCAAGAGCATCTAGATAAGTTGTTTTGATAATGGCTGCGCATGCGGAGCTGCAAAAATGTTAGAATATAATGTGTAATCTGTGGGGATCAAGCTCGTACGTACATTGCACCGACCCCGAGGGCTAAGCATAACGCAATCTTCTTGCGGAGGGACATTTGGAGGCGCCAAAGTACTATGCACGGATACAATGCCAGGGCGATATCTGTGAATGCTGAGATTGCTACAGAGTGAAAGAAAACATCAGCCCGCTGTTTCCATCGTGCCTTGTAGTGTGAATGGGAAGAAATTCCAAGACACTCACCTCCATTGAATCGAGCATATCCTACCAGAACAGCAGGATCACGGCAGGGCGCATCAGGCATATATTTCCAGATTGCCTGTGGAGGATCACACGAAGTGAAAAATATGATGATATTCACGATCGCCACGAGACCAACACCCCCCGTTAAACCCCAGAGAGCCCACAACATGTAAACGCTGGGGTTCAAAATGCGTGCCAACAGAGCAGCGATTCCCAGTTTGGGCACTGCGAACGAGAGAATGCTGAAAATCCAACTGATCGAGATCATCAGGTTGGCTCTCTCCGCCGCCACGGGGCCGATGGTGGATGTATGCTTGCCGAAGCCTCGGTCGATGGCGACAGTCGTAAGGATCACATTGACGATGCCGATGACCTGCCCATGGAATCCATAACGATTAGACTTTTGCTGAGTATACCGCAGGGACAAAGAGGACTGACTATGGAAAAAGCTATCAGATGGTCATCTAGTCCCAGGTTGCGAATGATTCTGGTCCGGATAAACAACCGAATAGCCACCACTATTGCTGTAATGCCTGTCAGCGTCCACATCACCGCGAGCAGCGTCGGGCCCTTGTTATCTGCATCGTAAGCTTCTTCAGAGGCCATCTCAGCGGCATGATCTTGCTGTATCCGAAGTGCTGGAAGCGAGTACACAAGACGAAACGCCCACCGCACACAGCAGAGCAGGACGTTTGAGTTTTAAAGCAGCCCAGCGACCACCCTGGGGTACAGATATTTTTTTTCCCCATGGCTGTGAGAGGGCGCTTCAGCTGACTGTGGCCGATCACTGCCGGGACCACGTTCAATAGGCTAAAACGCAGACGTAAATTTAATGCATGTTTGCGCCTGCTGGCTTCCTAATCCTTCCTCTTCTCCGTAATGACGGCTTGGCTGGCAGCCCATACCCATGTCCTCCTCCCCTGCAGAAACCTCGTAAGTGCGTAGAGTTCTAGCCGAAAGGAGAATAACAAGCAATTTCTGCTCGCGCAGCCATCCTGGTTTAGATTTGGCCCCCATGGCGTGTTCCGATATTATTGCGCCGTCCTAGTCCAGGGTCTGCAGCCGTAGTGACATTTCTCGTCTTCTCAGCGGGTCTTTTTGGCTACGCCAAGCAGCACTACTCGGATCTCTGGTGGGTTTCACCCTGTGGTTCGCCGCGAATCCGCTATGGCCCGAGCCAGCGTTCGATCGAGATTAAGGTTGCGCTATTATCGACGGCCTTGAGATAGCCTCCATTGGCCACTGGGAGGCAATACGGGGCGAGACTAGCCTTGTCGGCCTGTCAGCCGTCTCTGAATTGTGCCGCAGCTGCAGATTCTGGAGTGATTTCATCGACGAGACGCTGTCTTTGTATGGCCTCGCTGTCTGGATGGTGGGTCATCCCCGTAGCCCTAATTTGCCTACTTCATGACCCGCGGATGAAACCATGCCATCCCCATGAACAGGCGCACACTACCCAGGCCGTCAATCAACTAGCACCTGCAGTTGGACAAGCCATGTCGTTATCATTGTTTCTCGGTCTGCGGCAGGGGGTACCAGCCATGCTGTCCCCGGTCCCCGTGCAGTTGCCACGAGTCTACATATACAGTCCGGCGACCTCATGCAAGATCCACGAGATTCCCCCCCTATTGAACCCTAATCAAACCCAAGAGCCAAGCAAAACATCACCTCGTCCAACATGGTTGAACTCAACGGACACGCAGCAGCAGCATCCGACTCCAGCACAGTCGTCGACGTCGACCAAATCGCCACCTCTCCCGCCGACCCCGGGGCGATTCCCGCCCTTGCCCAGCAGATAGAACGTCTCAGCAAGGCTTTCAGCTCTGGACAGGGCAGTGCGAGACTGAAGCTTCTGGAAGTGACAGAGTCTCTTCTGGCATCGCTAGAGACCCCTCGGGAGACCATCCTCCGGCATTGTTGGCGCAACGTGAGTTGGTCTCACTCTTTGTTCCTCGTCTGGGGATTGCACTATCATATCAGCTAAGAAACTTTCTCGGGCCGTATCAGCCTACTGGATTTGCCGTCATTGAGACTGCAATCGACTTAGGGGTCTTTTCCCTTCTGGAGAAGGGGCCCCAGCCGAAATCCGTGGCTGAGCTAGCGAGCGCCACGGGAGCCGATCTACAGCTGCTCCGTACGTGATGAGTCGATTGCAAGCAATTGAATTCTGGATGCAAATTAGAACCGATTTGACGCTGATATTATGTACAGAACGCATCATGAAGCATCTTGCCGCTATCGGGGTAGTGACCGAAGCCGGCCGGGATGAGTTTGGAGCCACAGCTCTGTCGAAGACCCTGTCGAACAGACGATACTCGGATGCCTTTCCAGTGATGTACATACAGAAACCAGATTTGTCCATTGAGATCTGCATACTAATACAGCGGGTACAAGAACTGGAACCACAGGTGCAGCACTATACTCCATTCCAGCATTCCTCAAACAAACCAAATATACCAACCCCACCGATGGCTTCAACTCTGCCTTTCAATTGGGTTTCAAGACCAAAGACAGCTTTTTCCAACACATCGCATCGAGCCCCACACTCAACACGCAATTTAACAATCTCATGTCCATCTACCACCAAGGCCGTGCGAGCTGGATGGATCCCAATTTCTACCCGATGGACCGCTTAACCGAGGGATTCTCCCTCACCACGGGGGGAAGTGACGTCTTCCTCGTGGATGTGGGCGGTGGTAAAGGTCACGACCTAGTAGAACTACGACAGAAGTGTCCGAAGCTACCAGGCAGGCTGGTCCTGCAAGATCAGCCCACCGTGCTTGCAGAGGCGGCGGTGGATGGGATGTCCATTGAAGTGATGCCTCATGACTTTTTCACCGAGCAGCCCGTGACCGGTTCGTACTGGAACTTCCCTTGATCACTTCTTCCTTTATCCATGTGATGGGTTTACCCTTCCTGAGAATATCCATCTAATCCGTCGGTATTGATCCAGGTGCACGAGCGTATTACCTCCACTCCGTCCTCCACGACTGGCCCGACGCTGTTTGCATGAAGATCCTCGCCCGTCTCCGAGCCGCCATGAAACCCGGATACAGCCGGCTGTTGGTCAATGAGAACGTGGTCACAGATACTGGGGCCCACTGGCAAGCCACTTCGCTTGATTTCATCATGATGGGGGATGTTGCCGGATCGGAACGCACCGAGACGCAGTGGCGGAGCCTGATGGAGGCGGCTGGTTTCAAGATCATGTGTATTTGGACAGCGGATCGGTGGTCGGAGAGTTTGATTGAGTGTGAAGTGGCCTAGTTTACGTGTCAATTATCCGAAGTTGTCGGTGTTTGTTGTGGGGTGGACTTGTGTTCAGATTGGGTGGAGGAGACAATAGAGTTGTGGACAAGATAAGCTTACTTTGTTTCCCACGTTCCATCGAGCTGTGTTACCATATGCGGAATGCGATTGTGACTGTACTCATGCCTTCACGGGGTTGGAGGATTGAAAACTAGAAACATCACCCATGAATTAGGAAAAAAGAGGTATGATTTCGACCCAGATGGCGAAAGTATGATACACTATCACAGAGCAAATGCTGTGACAGATATGGAAGTAGGAGCTCGCTATCCGTACCAATAAGACAGAGCTAACGCACCAATAAACATGAGCAGGTATGGTTCCATGCCTACATAAGAGGATATCTGTCGGAGTATCTGCCTTGTTAAATTTCCATATCTGATAATCCAAGACTTATGAACAAGTTCCAATCTTTATAAACTTTGGATCTACTACTCCTCTTTTGTTGCCACTGTCTATGCCCTGATGAAGTACTGGAGTTGTCAGTTTCTTTCTCAATCTGCCCAGTAAGGCTCACTTACTACTGACGTGACTAAGACATGTTTTCCCAGCAAAGTAATATGTCTCGTGAGTTCTTGTTTCTGAGTCCTCGAGGATATCATCAGTGTCAGGCCCAGTCTCGAAACTGTTGGACATTCCCTGACCAAGACAAGCCGTGATCATCACATTCAAGGCATTCCTGCAAGATGATCGATCGAAAGGCTCTCTCTTATTAAGAACAAAGCTATCAATCAATATGAATCCTCGGAGCAACTCCAGTCCATCGAGACTCGACAGCGATGAGTCCTCATCAACCAAAACACCACCTTGTGTCGACAATCCAACACACGATAAACCATAAATAAGACTACCATCTGGCTACAAGGCTACAAGGCAAAGCAGCAGACTAGTGGCTGAGCATGACCGACAAACAAGCCAAGCATGCTCAGCGCTAAGAGCCTCTCTCCATATGTACATACAGCCTCACACATCCTACATCCCACAACTCCCACTCATCCATTTCCCATTCCCCTAAAATCACCTCTCAAATCCTTACCCTCCCCCGGAAACAAACCCCCCCATTCCCGCC
>RHLO01000127.1:0-20265 GCA_003719415.1 Aspergillus olivimuriae
GTGGGTGAAACTGAAACGGGGTCCATGTATGGCATCTGAACAGGGGTTGTGGAGAAAGAGTTCGTCGTTTGGTTGTTGAAGGCAAGGTTCGGGTTAAATTGGGGGACGTCGGGGGAGGAGACGGAGGAGTCGCGGGGTAGGGTTGTCGTGCTCTCGGCAGATAGATTCGTTGTGGTGGGAGATTGGGAGAAGGAAGGGACAGAAGGAGGTGGGAGTGTAGATCCCGGCGTGGAAGTAGACGTCGAAGCCGAGATCGATCGGGGAGCGGCTTGGGTGGTGGCAGGTGATGGCATTTCGTATCGAAGAGGACTTGGACGGAGGGTAGAGACAGGGTTTGGAAGTTGATGAGACCGGGTCATGTTGTAGAACATCTTAGAGAAGTCCGTTAATTGACCACGGGAAACGTGCGGCAAACCAGCGGGCGTGCCCACGGTGGAGAGATTGTTGTAGTATGGGTCACTGGCGCAAGGATACTCCTCCACAGAAGCTGCAACACCGGCTTGGATTTGTGCTTGCTCGGTCCAGAGTTTGTGGGGATCGAGTCCAGCTTTCTGCCAGGCCTTCTGGCGAAGACGGCGGATCATATCCCATGCTTCGCGACCGCCATCTTTGAGAGGTCTTTGCGTGGAGATGCCATCTTCACCACCTACAACACCACCGTCCGGGCCTGTAAGTGAAAAGATGCGGTCAATGAATGCCCGGGACTTTGCTGCCTCGGGACTATGCGGTCTTTCGTAAAGATCAATGAGCATGATCATCGCGGCATGCATCGGCTGGTGATTCCCAGGCCAGCTCCACTGAAAGGGCTGGAAATCAGGATCTGTAGCGAGAGAGATGAACTTCTCCATGAAGCCGTGACAGTGGCGCAAGGCACTGAAGAAGATGTTAAAATAGACTTCAAGACCGGGTGAGGATCTCAACTGTACCTGTGCCGTGCCGCTGGCCAGATACGGCTTTTCGCGTTCTTCAGGAAAGGTTGGTACGCAACACAGAATGCCTGTGGCCTGTTGTCAGCATTTATCTTAACGTATGCGTTCATAATACTGACTTTATCGATGAAAAGGGAAAGTAATATCCTGGCCCATTTGTGGAAAGATACAAGAACAGGGGTGTGATATTGTTCAAGACAGCTAGCGTGCCCTTCACCTGGCAGTTCTTTATCACTGGTTTGAGTCTCTCCTGGAGACCGAGAGAAGGACTTGGAGCGATGAGAAGAGCCAGGGGACACCTCTTGATGGTTGCCCTCTGGAATGCGGTTGATTATTGAGTTGAGATTGAGCTGCAGGTCGAGCAAAATTGATCTGAGCTCTTCCATATCCCGCCGTGTTACCGGTTTCGTTCCTAGCTGAATTTTCAGGATGCGACGAACAGCGCCTGCAAGTGATTAGTCGTCTTCACTTCCCCTAACCCTTTTGGGATCACTTACGAGCCATCACATATTTCCCCCGAGCAGAAAGATAGTAAACATTGACCATAGATGGCCCACCGCAAACTGTCGGGTCATCAGGGGTATCGGGCGATCGCATTCCAGACCCAACCAATTCCTCGTACTTTGCCGCTTCAGGGCTGCCCAACAGCGTATCTTTCACTTCACTGGCATCGCGAACATCCCAAAAATTCTCGTCGCTGACCAAAGGAGGCAATCCACTGGACATGGCAACCACGCCATCCATGTGTACGATATGCCACCAAATTCGTCGACGGTACTCCGCTTCATACGGCTGAATGCCGAACTTGGCCGGGTCTCGATGCAGACCCATAGTCTGCGCCACTCGCATGGCAAAGCTGATGAAGAGACTGCTGGTCAAAGGCTCTTCTTCTTTTGAGAGAATCGTTTGCACAAGAAGATACGCAGCAAGACCCTGGAGTGAGGGGCTGCGCGGGAAGGATATCTTCGTCAGCCATCGGGTCACTTCTTCGTTAAAAGTCTTGGACAGAGCAAATCGGGATGTGACATTGAACTCTGCCTTGATAGTCCGGATAGAAATGGTGACTGATCCACCATACCAAATCGCATAGAGCAGCGGAATAAATGACGGATCTGGACATGTCTCTCCCGAATAACTGCTGTAGTCGTACCATTCCCAAAATGCATTGTATAGCTTGAGGATTGTCGGAGGATGTACCACAGGGCTGATTGCATGGATACCCGACATGAACCCTCTATATAGAATATGGCTCTGTCGTTTTGTCGGAACGTTTTCTAACATCTCAGGTTCGACGACCTGCTCGTGAACGGAGGGGGATCCGGTGGACGGGAACATAACGGATTTCTGAAAGGCCTCGCCCGAGGACACGCGATCGCCAGGAAAACCAACATGACTGTCTACCGACGAACGCCACTGGCTACCGGGTGTTCTTGTGAGGGGGTCGGGCATCGACTCGTCGGGAGGGGTATCATCAAGGGGGGCATTATTATTGTGCGAGCGTGTTTGGTCCCGAAGCAATTGGTTCAGCTCGTTAATCTGCAACTCGTCAGTCTACAGGCAAGGATACATGCGGCAATGAACGTACCTCATCCGATATGTAGGCCCAATAAGTGGTGCCGACATAACTGGACTTCAATCAGCGTTGTTGTTATCGTATGATAGAGCTTGCAAGTCATACCGCGATCTTCCTCCGTCCTCCAAGCTCAAATGTCCCAAGTTCAGACTACCTACCGGATCCACAAGGTCTGTGGCATGGCCTGATGGTATAGGAAATTCATCTCCACTGGAATCCGCCGTACGTCGGGGGCTATCCGGATGAGAGGTAGCTGTCGACTTCGACGTCGGCGCACCCTGACCTCCACTCATGGGCACGCGCGTATCGCTTTTCGTAGAGTCTAAATTCACGTTTTGTGCCAGCAGTTGCCGATCGGCCGGGTCGAGTGGCTGATTCGTCTTGCTGAGTCGCTCGATCATGGACGTGAGCTTATCCAAGCGCGCCTCAATGGCCTGCGACCCGGACTTCGGGTCCCCAGATCCAGCCTGTTTCAAATGACCGTAAATTGACTGCAGGTCATGAAACGTCTCATCTTCCAGCGGGCGGGATGTTTCTCGCCGTCGTTTCACCCCGTGACCACCAGCACCCTTGGAGGATTGGGCCGCTGATTCCTTCTGTGTCGCCACATCGTATATGCACTCAGTTCCGTTCTTGATACAATTCCCGCAGACCGGATGCACCTGGCATATCATTCAGTACGTTGGCCGTTGTTCAACAAATCCAAAGGGCTAAATACCTTATCGCATTTGACTTTCCTCCGCCGACAGGTATGACAACTATAACTGGCGCGATTGCGAGTGATCTGGCGGTGGTGCGCCTTCCCGGCGAACGCCCGGTGCGTGCTCGCGGGAACCGGTGTATTCACAGCAGGTGATGCGCTATAGACGGCCGGGTATGGAATGGGGGTCTCTCGATCGGAAAGCCCGATGTTGAGCGGATTATTCGTGGGGGTCGGATTCATCTTGTGTCGGTCGCAGTGGCGGGGCTATTGAGTCAAGTGGTCGAGACCGAACGGGGAGGGGTTCACGGAGGACTGCGCATGGGTGGGAATCGGAGGACCATGTGGATAGGCAGGAGGAGATATCCGACAGTACCACTGCAGAGGAGAGAAAGCGGCACCAGGTGGGAGGATTGGTGGTGGTGAGGGAGGGAGTTGAGGGACTGACGTGCGACTCTGGGGTAGGTAGATTCCATCCATTGCCTGGACTTCACGTAATGTACCTAATCGGTGATGCGCCCGGGTGGAGCCGACACCGGCCCTGCGCCAATGACAGGGGCTGTTGAGCCACGACTCGGAATGACTGCCGAAACCATACATGTGCATCGAGCACGAGCAAAAATCCCATCCGACTCGCTACGAGGCCCGCCGAGGTTCACCATCCATCGTCAATTCAACTATCTTGGTATCAGAGAAGAGCATACATGCCTTCGAGGGTAAAGCAACCAACACCATACGCCCGTCCAATGCAACCAGCCACACAGCCAGATCTAGTCAACCTCGTAGAAATCACAAACAGGAAGAAAGCAAGTGGGCCATACGATCACACTCCTGCCTAGGCCTTGCCCTTCTTCTTGTCCTTCTTCTTCTTCTCGGCTCCGCTGCTACCACCGCCGGATGGCTGACCCATCATCGCAGACATGGCAGACATGTCGGGCATACCGGGGATTTGGGGCATGCCCGGCATGCCACCCATGTTCTGCATCTCAGCCATAGCATCTTGCAAGGGGTTGTCGCTCACACCACCACCGCTGTAGGCAGGAGAATGAATCGGCAGGATCGTTCCGATCTTCCATCCACGAGGCGCTGCAGGCGCTGGCGGGAGCTTCTCCGGCATAGGGAGACCTCGAATACGGAGTCGATAGGGTGATTCCTCAGTCGTCGGGTGAGCGCGGAGGTACTTTGCGACCAAAATGTACAGGTGGTGCTCTAGACGAGACAAATTAGTCACTAAATCTCCATCCCCAGGCATCAGGACACCTCATACTGTTCTTGACATTCGGGTTCACCGAATTCCCCGCCTCGTTCTTCAACACCACACGGACTCGTCCCGGATTGGCCCAGTCTTTGGGGTGCAGCTTCTCAGGTTCAAATGCCACAGTCAACCCCAGCATCTGCACAGCATCCAGAATGTCCCTGGCGAGTGGGTTCTCCACCGCCAGCTCGGCACCGACCTTGCGGCCGTCAGCCCGAGACCGCGACTTGTCGAAGTACACAGGGTACAGACATTGGTAATGTTTCGGGATCTCGCGACGCGATTCGGAGGCAGGAGTGGCAGGCCGCATGGGGATGGTCGTCTCGCTCGTTGTCGGGATATTTGCGGGGGAAAGGATCGAAGAGTTCATGTCCGTGGGGGCGACCTCCTCCGGGTCGGAGTCGTAGACTTCTTCGACGTGTGCGTTGCGAGACATGGTGCCTTTTCAGTATGTACACTGCACCACGGGGGTAATTGCCAAGGGAATATGGGTGCGTTGGTGAAGGGACAGGTGGTCTTGACTACGTCAGTGGGTTGTGCAATGAAGCTGTGGCCTCTCTGTGCGGAATCGGGCGGCTTAGTCACCACGCTATTCCCCGCCGTTTTGATGGGCTCTGAACCGTGAAGTATACAGGGACAGCAATCTTTTTGGGCGGCATACTCCGACCGAAATGGACTCGCGAGGGGGCGACTGATAAGACGAGTGGCCTTGATGCCTATTTACTGAAGCCATGAGACCTTGCAACTCTCCACAGGGGACCGCATACCCACGTACTTGGACTCATGAGTTGGATGTCAGGTCGCAGATGGAGGGTATGTTTTCGAAACTATGAAGGTGATGGGCAAACTAGGATTGGCGAACGGCGCAAGTTCCCATTGAAGAGCTACTAGGTGAATCTTCGGCTACAGGCATCCATCCCACAATGGACGGATCCAAACACTGACCCCGTGTGTTGTCGTTGCTATATATATATATCAAAAGGAGAAAGAAGGGGAAACGGAAAAAAAGAAAAGAAAAGAAAAGGTTCCACAGAGTCTTACTTTTGCTACAACTTGAACTTACACCACGGTAGGGCCCCTACCTTTTGCCGGTCAACCATTCTCTAAGTCAATGAGCGCGGACCATGTAGTACAATTGGAAATGTTCGTACAATCATTGGCATGTAAAAAATTTTATTGTTACTCATGCTTCCCACGGCATAAGGTAGGGTAGTGAAAAAGGCCTACAGACTTGAGTACAGGTCGATTGCTAACTCATTCCGATAACGGTGAATTGTAAAGAAGACCTGAGATTCTCTTGTGTATGAACCAGCATCCTTCGTGTTCTACAGTCTCTAATGCACTGGTTCCTTCGTCAAAAGCAACTCTCAAACACATGAATTGATTGAATCTATATAGTAGATTCTATTAAAAACTGTATAGTACAAGACCTCAATATCAAGGCAAAGCTGAAACGAAAGACCGACGACCAACAACAATCTAGTCTAGAGAAAGTCTAGATTCGCGAGCGCTGTTTGTGTGACTGGGAAGCTCCTGGAAGACAAAAGAGCGCCGAGCGACCAGGCTCTTCCGCTCAAACACGGACTTGAGATCGTGCTTGAAGTTCCAAATACAATAGATTGTGCATATGATAATTAGCACAGAGAGGACAAGTGATACAATTCCAAAGAGCAACATCATGTCCTTTCCTGGTGTGACAGCACGTAGTGTGTTTCCACATAGAGTCACTATCCTGCTCACCAGATAAGCGGCAATGCCTAGATGGCAGGCCTATTGCGGTCAGCTTGATGGACACTTTTTTGGAGACGATATATGGCTTACCACAGTGAAAATCGTCGCAAATTTGTATTCACGTTGGACACTATACACACCCAAAGCCATGACAAGAAGCGAGGCCGGAATAAGTGCCAATGTTAAGGAGTACTCGGGTTCCTGAAAATGGACGTTGACGAGATCGTACTGGATAATGAAACCAACCAGGAAGAAAAAATCGAGTTTGACAAGAACAAGATAGATCTAAATTTGGTCAGTGATACGTTTTCAAATGACCTCTTGGAACGTGTGTAGTACCTCATATCCCAGATACTGAAAGCGGCTTCTAGGGTTCCCCTGGACACATCGATATATAGTCCAAGAATACTCTTTATGGAGCCAATACGCGACAGGCCATAGACACATGGTCGAGAGACCAATAATAATTGGGACAATAAGTTCAGCGGGCTGGATCTCTTTCCATAAATCCCTCGATATGTCCACCAGTGGTTGGTGGTTAGAGTCTATATTATTTTGGACGGTATGAGTCGTGTCGTCCATGGACCTGCATTGCATCACGGCATAAACAAGCAGGCAGCCATTGCTGATGCAGATAGCCAAAAGCAGGATATTATTCTTGTGATGCATCGTGTCTAAGCAAAGGACAAACTCATAAGTCACAGAAAACATGACTAATGCCAAGTTTATGGGAACGAGATATGCGACGGGGACCTGGATTATAGTCGGATAAACCCATGACTCCCATTGAACGAGGATATATCTGGTTGTCCATCATTCAATATTTGCAAAACACCACACAATTTTTTGGGACTCACATTTCCAGGGCAAGCACCAATAGGCCCTGCATGAACAGCGTTCCACACAGCCATTTCTCATTCATCGATGTCGGCCAATACATGATGATTCTCAGAAACCAGGTCTTTGGCGGGCCTGGTCAGGATAAGATGAGGTTTCTCTGGGGAGGAGGAGATTGATTCTAAATTTATTAATTAATATTGGTGGACCCGCCATTCAGGAGTCCGCTCATTGGAGTAGAAGAACCGAGAGGGTTCAGTCGTATTGAACAATAAGTAAACTTTGCTGGGCTATGAAGAATTTGCACGGCTCATCCACTATCTGGATAGGTAGTGGAGCTGGATCCGACTCCGGAGTACGATTCAGGTAGCCACTAACGAACATGTCTTAACATCGTACCCTATCACATTCGGCCAGAAACTCTTTTAGGCCACTGAGATACACACTAGTTTCATAAGCTAGTTTCATGACCAATAATTCTGTTACTATAATAATGACGTCAGAGCAGTTCGCTCTAGTGTTTTGCAGTACTACTAGTGAGTCTTACTTTCCGCCTGGCTGCCTGTGCACCCTTCTTACTGCTATTTATAACTACGCTCTTACATAATAATACAATGGTAGGCCGATAACTACCTTGTATTCAAAGACTCAGGATGCGCAGGCTAGCCCAAAATTTCATGTCTATGGCAGTGAGTACGGTCGAAAAGTGATGAAGGGACTGATCAAGGCAATGAAGTTATCGGCCCATTTATAATACTCTGGGGTACAGTATCAGTCAGGTCTGTGGGGTGCTAAGCTAGGGTCTGGTGAAACGCTAAAATTAAGCCTGGTCTAGTGCGGAGTACTTGTACTGTACCTCTGAGGTAGGCGACCTCCATCCTGGCTGGAGAAAAGTCAGCATCTCCACTTACACAAATAACTCATCAAGTTCGTCCATTTGAAGAATCCGACGGCAGTGTGAGTAGATCACTACCGCGGGGTAGATTATCGAACAACAATCTGGTTTAAAAAGCGAGAGGTTCGCAGAAGCTGGTTTGGTCTCATATCGGATTTAGGGTAGTAATATTGGTGTAGCGATAGCAGCTGCACAGAGAACGGAGCCATGGTGAGTCGAATACTGAGATGGAATAAGTGTCAGAAATGGGAACTTGTCGAAATACCCCCCTAGCTTGCGAAATTGGACCTGGGAAAGCTCTCTACCAATGACAGGTGAACTCCATACAAGTCGGGTCTTTCTTTATTCTAGGGAGATGAGATGTCACGTCTGCAGCAACTTGCAGAAAGAGAAGTCACCTATATTGATATCAAAGTCGTGCGGCTCGCGTGTAGCTAGCTTTCTATTACCGAAATGCTTGATGATAGAAGGAAAAGCACACACAACTACAATAAGATAAGCAGAGAACTAAAAATAGGCTATAATTCTGCCGTTCTCACATGAGATAGCAGCTTCAATGGCTGAGTATATTGGAGATATAGTTACATTCATTTGTCCTATCCTGGAGCCAAAATTTGAGACGCTGGGGTTGCCGATGTTGGAGGAAGTTCCTCTTGGCCGTCTGGACCGAGTATGCAATCTACGTCGAGATTGAAAACAACAGTAAACCATGAAATCTGACAGTCACGGGTATATTGTCGGTAGAGTATCCATTATTGTAAATGGCGATTGAGCTGGTCCACGTTCGAGTCAGGACGGATCCAGTAAACGAACTTGAAAAAGTTCAAATATGCGAACCCCGTGTATGTAACTGGGATATAGCGTGCTCCTCGACGAATCCACCACATTGTTACACGTGCAGCCCAATCCGGAGAAACAATAGCGTTGCCCATCGGTGATTTGAAGGCAGCAGGAACTATGTGGCGGTATAGAACATGGGGGCTGTCATATAGGGCGCGGGCGAAAGGTAGAAAAGCTCGCTTTGAGGCAGAATATCGCTGCAGGTCTGGGACGCCGAATGCAGGATGCAGCTCAATCTCGCTGCCGACATACCAGATCTCTGGTAGTGTCTTGCCGGGGACCTTCCGGCTAGTCTTCTGCTCCATGTATACTTGGACTAGGCGGATGCTCGAGTAGCAATTGGCAACCATAGCATCCTGACCTTTGGTTCCGTGAGCCAAAATGAGTATATCCGCCTCTTCTAAGACAGGCTTGATTTGGCTGAGGTCTTCATGGGTCCAGTCAGTACCGAAGGTGAGGGTAAATACATTCAGGACCCCTTCAGACTGTAGCTGCCGTCTGATTGCCGATCCGAATGCCCCAGAACTACCAGTAATAGCGATTTTCTTGTTTCGCAGTGAGTAGGCCGTTCCTGCTAGCCAGTCGAATAGCCTGACCACAGAGCTCATGTAACGATCGGGATGAAGATGATGCAGCGCATGATATTGAGGGCCGACAAACAAACAAAAAGGATCTTTAGGAACAACCTTATAGACCAGATGGTTTGAGTCTCGTCCACTCATTGAAATCACCACTAATGTTCGAATAATGTGGACGATTGTGACGATCTTCAGTGGAGCGTGTTGAATGCCTGTGTCGGTGTTGTTATGTCCGGCGAGGTGCAGGAAAACAATCCAGCCCAGTAGACTACCAATGGATAGACAGGCCATCTCGAGGGGCAAGGCAACCAATGAGTTTTGCAATAAGTATTGGCGATTGAACCTCAAAGACCGATTGTAGTAGAGGTGGTGAAACTGATGGCATCGTGAAAGCCATCGCAAAGCTTTCCATCGCGACTGCATCCATTGGTGAAGGAAATAGTGGATGATATCAAAAAAGATTGAACTACTTATATACAAGTAGATGAATAAAGCGCAGGAAGAAAAAAGTGAATGCATCATGCGCAAAGATGGGTATCTTGTCCTTTCTGGTTTGAATGATGTCAGAAATGGTGAATTCAACGGCAAGATAATAGCAGAACCAGCCAGAGTGAAGTTTATGTATCATCAAGGCACGAGGCTAAATCTACTATCTCATGGACATCTTCGTATTGACTTACTGCATATGGGAATATTTACGAATGCGCAGCGGTCTCGTCCGCTGCGCCCCACAGACAGGCAACGACGATATGTTTCAGAATTTCCATGAATAGGACATCTATATCAAGCATATGCTCCACTGTACCCTGGAAAGGGCATTCATGCTAAGATATCTCAGTGATTTTGGTGGTTTCATATGTGGCTGGACGAACAAGGCTGCAGTTTTGGGAGTATCCGTTCCTATCCCTATGGAAATCATTTCACAAGCAATTTACAACACAAGATACATAAGAAGGCAGGTTAATATCAAACAAGTAAGCATTTTCGATATGCGACACGTTCCTGAATTAGGTAGACTTTAAAGCCAAAGGATGACAGCCATACTGGACCCGAATGAGTTACAATTGATTCTTAGATGGAGTGGCATCTTTATTCCCTATAGTACCTCCGGTGCCATTGTTAGTTACAAGACAGCCAATACTAAGCAGGACTAGATTCATAAGTAAACCACATACACACTCCAAAGGATGAGCCAAATATGATTCATCCTATAACACTCGAAGTTGAGTGATTCTTTATCACTATTCAGTAAGCGCCTGAATCTTAACCTTTGCTCAAGTAATTCGATGACATGCTATAAATAAACTGCAGTACTATGAGGAGGCGTACACCAAAGCGCGGGTATTCACCAATAAATAACCAACGACTCACCCAGTAGATGGTCACTAGCGACACTGACTGATTCTAGAATAGCGGAGTAGATCCAAAGACCTGGCCCATTTGCGCTTCAGGTTACCCATAGTAGTTTCTAGGAAGTCATGAGACGGCACTACACTGTCGTAACACTTATCTTATGTGGCTCTGCATCGAACGGTAAATCTCTGGCAGAATTTTAGAATCAGGCATATAGCGATGAATACAAGCAAGCCGCGGATCGATATCGGCCGACGGCTTTCGCCTGATACATCCCAACACTGCAGCTCTGTCACTGAGAAGAGTAGAACATTCTCGGGTCACCGCATTCTAATAGGCCCAGACAGAGAAAGAGAGACAAACCAAAAAAAAAAAACTTGATCGACTGGTCAGCACATCAAAGGAGTAGCATAAACAAGAGACTGCCGACTCGTTCCAGGCCTTTCTGTGCATTTGAGGATGAAAATAAGCTACCGCGGGAAAGCAAGCCATCCGCACCCCCCGTGAGCCGACGGCGAGACCGACTCATAAAAGGTCAGCATAGCTTTGAAATGACACAGCCCCGTTGAAGTAGAACGCGACGAAACCATGATGTGACTTACAGTTCGGCCACTAGGGGGTCGGGTACGACGGGTATTCGTTTCTCAAAGAGAAGGCACTGTGTGTATTCACATGCACGTAAACGTCTCTAATCACCTCTTATCATATATACCCACATCGACAGTCTTATCCGGCCCCTCTCCACAACCGAGTCATCCAATCTGGAGCAACAAGCGAAATGAGAACACAACCCCGCATCGCATGATGCCGCCCGCAGCCAATCAATCCGCGATCCGACAATGGGGGGTCTCGGGCCGTCGGCGGGGACAGCCAACCAAGCCCTCGGGTTCTGCATCGGCATGCCGCCCCCGCTCGCCTTCACCAGATAACACACTCCCTGACGGAGTCCATAAGAAACCACGTCTCCTCCAATTCCTGCAGACGGATTCGATCCTTCTCATTATCCTTCTATCAATTGAGTCATTGACCCGTCCCTATATACCATATCCCTCCCACCACCACTGTTGAGGTTTCAATCTTTCCGACCCACACACCCGCCATGACACAAGGTACATCCTGTCCCTATAATTGATGGTCGGAACATCTTCTCACCTTCTCAGATCCAGCAACCAGCGCCGTCCTTCACCGAGACACTCGCTTTGTCCCCAAGAAAGCCATCGGCGGCAAAGGAAGCTACCTCTTTCTCGAAGATGGCACCAAATTCCTCGACTCGACCGGCGGTGCAGCCGTATCCTGTCTAGGTCACGGGCACGAGAAGATCCAAAAAGCCATTAATGACCAGCTGAGCAAGATCGCATACTGCCACACAGCCTTTTTCGGAACCGAGATCTCCGAAGAACTCGCCCATTTCCTCTGTGATTCGACCGGTGGGAAAATGACCAAGCTATACGCCGTGAGCTCCGGTATAACCCCTTCTCCTTCACCCCGGCTCCCCCACCATACCTCCTCACGAGTCAAACTAACAAGAACAACACAGGTTCGGAAGCAGTCGAGGCCGCCTTGAAAATGTCCCGCCAGTACTTCCTCGAGCTATCCCCGCCACAACCCCAACGCACACGGTTCATCGCGCGATACCCCTCCTATCACGGTATCACGCTAGGAGCTCTCTCCGTCAGCGGCCACGCCATCCGCCGACAGCCCTTTGAAGACATCCTCTCCAAAAACACCTCACACGTATCGCCCTGCTACGCCTACCGAGGCAAGAAAGACAGCGAGTCAGACTCCGACTACGTTGCCCGCTTAGCCGCCGAGCTCGACGCCGAGTTCCAGCGCGTCGGACCGGAGACGGTGTGTGCCTTCATTGCCGAGCCGGTCGTCGGCGCTGTACGTACCCTTTCCTTTTCCACCCTCCACTGCCATCCAAAACCCCCAAAAAACACGGACATTTACACGACTAACACAGCTGGATAGGCCCTCGGCGCCGTCCCCGCAGTACCAGGCTACTTCCGCGCCATGAAATCCATCTGCGAAAAGTACGGCGCGCTCTTCATCCTCGACGAAGTCATGAGCGGCATGGGCCGGTGCGGCACCCTCCACGCCTGGGAACAGGAAGACGTCACTCCCGACCTCCAAACCATCGGCAAGGGTCTGGGTGGTGGGTATGCGCCGGTCTCGGGACTTCTGATCAGTGAGAAAGTCGTCCAGGCGATCGATAAGGGTACGGGGGCATTCCGCCACGGGCATACCTACCAGGGTCATCCTGTCTCGTGTGCGGCTGCGTTGGCGGTGCAGAAGGTGATTCGGGAGGAGAATCTGTTGGAGAACGTGAGGGTGATGGGGACGTATTTGGAGGAGAGGTTGCGGGAGCGGTTCGGCGGACATCCGTTTGTGGGGGATATTCGCGGGAAGGGGTTGTTTTGGGGGGTAAGTTCTGCTATTTCTTTCTGTCTTCTCTGTGGTTGTTTGGTATGGGTTCTGGAGGTGACTTTGGGTGGTTGGCTGACTGTGATGTGTAGCTTGAGTTTGTGCGCAATAAACAGACCAAGGAGCCGTTCCCTCCGTCGGCCGCGGTGGCGTTCCATGTGCAGGAGACCGGGTTGAAGCCAGAGTATGCTATCTCGTTGTATTCGGCCGCCGGGACGGTCGATGGCACAAGGGGAGATCATGTATTGCTTGCGCCGCCATACACGGTCACCAAGGAGGAAATTGACATTATTGTGGATACAACCGCACAGGTGCTGGATGAGGTGTTTGCGAAGGTGAATGTTTAGAGATGTGGTTACAGCAACTACGCAAGCAGAATACATAATATCGCAATAAGGTAACATTGTGCACTAGTGCAAGATACATGAGGCATTCAGTGGAAAAGACCAGCACAAAGGAAAGAAAGAACGCAAGAAACGAGTATATTATGCCAATCGACAATGGGAAGGTCTTACTCAATGGACCTAGAGCCCAGAATATCTATTCATACAAGATTCACAAGCGTATAAATCTATTCATCCCATCAAGCTTTCGCAGCCACTTCCGTCCCCTTGGCAGACGGAATCTCCGTCGCTTTCTCCTTCGACTCCCCGTTCGCTACCGTCGCTTCAGCCGGTCCTTCCGTCCACATGCTGGCTACCGTCTCGACAGCCCGTTCAATCACAACTCGGACGCGATCCCGCAACACCGCATTAGCGCACTCGACTTCCAAGTCTTCCAACCAGACTCGCGCAACGTGTTTATCCACTCGGATCTCAATTCCGGGAACGGGAATACCCAACGAGTGGAGACGAGCAAGCTCCGCCTCCTCCAGCTCCGCGGTATTCTCGTCATCTTGATTAAGCGCTTCGGGGGTGGCATTGTTGGCATCGGCGGCTTCTTTCTGGGGGGTAGCGGATTGAGCAGCGCCGTTAGAACTTGTGTTTGTAGGGAGCCGAGGGCGCTCAATTGGTGCAATGTCGGATCCAAATTGAGCTTCTAGCATCATGAGGAGACGACGGAAGCGTTCTTCGGCGTCCAAGTGGGAATGGGGGTTTGTGAACGGCAGTTCTAAAGCGTCGTTATGGTTATGGTGGTGGTGGTGTTGTTTGGCGGATTCTGTGAGAAGAAAGGTGAGTCTTTTGAATGATGTATAGGGGGTGGAGGGATGCATACGCTTGACGGAGGCAGGACTGCTCTCGACGGTGAGAAGCACGGCCATGACTGCATCGGCCACGCCGTCATTCATCATGTTTCCTTCCCACTCGAGCTCTATCTCACGAGTCCGGGCGAAGTAGCGGATGATCACACAGCCCATGATGAGATACGTCTGCACGTCTTCCATGGGGATCTCTTCGTCAGCATCTTCCATTTTAGTCTCTTCCTCAGACTCCACTAGCTGCTTATCTCCTTTTTCATCCTTGGTGGTCTTCTTTGAGCCACTAGTAATTTCTTCGGTGGCTCCGAATGTGCCTTCAAGGGCCCATTTAATCAAGTCGATGCTTGCAGAGCTGAGCGTGATGTGCTGCTTGCATGTGATGCTGGTTGTGGTCAACCCGGCGTATTCCCGTAGATCATCCGGGGCCATCAATGACAAGTTGAATCCATTTTGAACCAAAACGCCGGTCATGAGGTGGTTGTCGTCTTCTTCTGTGGGAGGTGCAATCTGGGCCAACTTGCCCACGACCTTGGCGATCTTATCCTTCTTGAAGGGAATACGGACTTCATCGCAGTTGGCTGGTGTGTAAACTTTCACTTTCACGGTCTTGTCTGCATTGAGACTGAGAAGCTTTGACTTCAACCGCATCATCTGGTGCTTTTCACCGTGGACGAGAATCTGACGAAACATCAACATCAGTTCTCTCAAAAACGAGATCACTAATCGAGGAAGATGAAGGGGTACCTACTACAACAGGAGCCGAGACTTCCTCAATGAAGTTTCGGTTTTCCACGCCATCGACATGGGCGGCAAAACTGACTTCATCGATGGTGCACCGTCTCGGAATCATCACCTTCTGTTCCTCGTCGGTGTTGGCGCCTCGCCGAATCACTCCCGCGGCCGCTCGCGACATCACAGCAGGGATTTGCTCCGGCTCGTTCAGGAGCTGCTTAGCCATTGTGCCCTCCACGCTGTAACCCGTCATGACCACTCCGTTCCTTTCATTGGGAGCCCACCGCTCTAGCAATTCACGGCTTGTTCCGGTCTGCAGCATACCAGGCGAGGCGAGCATGACACATCCACCTACGTCGTCAAAGCGCTCGAGACTCCGCAAACTTCTGACAAACCGGAAATCCCACGGACCTGCGCTGGCATTCTTGTCGCCGCTAGCTTCCGCTTCGGCCATGCGTTGTCGGAAAAGTCGCTTGATGTTGTCGTTCATGGCGCCGATATACGTCTGATACACCACCATGCATCGTCGCGCTGTGTTACCAATATAGTAGATGGGGATTTTTTGCAATTCTGGGTGTGTTTCCCAGTATTCATCCAGAATGAGCAACAGCTCCTGAGCACGACCGAGCGCGAACACGGGCATCAGCACTCGACCTCCACGGTTCAAGACCCCGGTAATGGATTTCATGAGAGCCGCTTCACGTTCCAGACGAGGCGGATTGGATGAGATACCGAACGTTGACTCTGTGATGAGCACGTCGATCTTCACGCCCTTCGGCACCTCTGCAGGGATAAGGTGACGATCCTCTTCACGCGAATAATCGCCAGTGAAGAGGATGTTTAGACCGGCAATCGATACTAAGAACATCGCGGCGCCGAGCACATGCCCAGCCGGGAATGGCGTGATGCGGATGCTGTTGATGGTATGTGTGGTATTGAAATCAATCGTTTCGATCAGGGGAAGAGTTGACAGATGATCATGCTCGGTGTAAAGAGTAGTGCGCTGGTCCGATGAGGAGGCAGTGTTGCTGACTCGGACGTTGTCCTGAATAAGCCATTTGTAGATTGCCTTGGTGGCATGGGTCATGAAGACTCTTCCTTTGAAATTCGTCTTGCTGAGAACATAGGGGAGGGCGGAGGAGTGGTCGACATGGAAACTATGTGATGAGAAGAGACAGTCAGCCTTGGTTGCGCTGTGTAGAGCAATCGTACAGGGCAGAGCATTGATGAAAACGACAGCTGGGGTTGGGGTGGTTAAAAGAGGTACAGTCACGGGAAATCGAGTGAATAGCTAGTACGAATTGCATTGCGATTCTCGTATACATGAGTAAGGTAGGGGCTCGGTAGGTTCAGCATCCTCAGAGAGGTAGGAAAAGGTATAGTATTGCACTGGCCGCAGACCGACCCATCCCTCCCGACTGAAGCCATACAACTCAACGGGGACGGCAAATGCGATAAGTAGAGGGAAAGTCGCACGTACTGGCTGATGAGGAGAATGTCCACTGTACTCAAATCGAATTCATCGAAAAACGGAAGAGCCGAAAATCCCTCCTTCGCAGGGTGCATACCAGCGTCGAGCTGTCAAGGATTAACTGGGTCAGCACTTGCTCATGCCGCATGTCGCATGTCGCAAAAAGCACACGCAGAACATACCATAACCGTCTTCCCTTTATACTGAATGATATGACACGAGCGTCCGACTTCATTTCCTCCACCAAGACAGTAGAAAGCCAGCTCGTCCGACGGGTCGACCGGTTCGTCGTCGACGGCGGCATTGAGCGCCGACGCTTTCCGCTTTGTCGCCATGATTGAGGTAGGTGAATGACAGACAGAATCCAATCAATTGGACCAGCTAGTTTTGTCGACCGTCGACAGGCAAGGATACGATGCGAAGAGATCGCTTGTAGCAAGCTTGCGACAGCGCCTAGACTCGTGTAGATCTCAGGATAAACAGGCCATGACCGGCGCGGAGCGCAGAAGGATAGGTGCCCCAGGACGTTGCTCACGACGGAGAGTGGCACCAAAGTCGACAAGCGCACACGTGAATTGTCAGTCGACCGTCCCCGCCACGTCTGAAAAGAACAGCGTCGTTGCGAATGACTGGAGCGAGCAAGGCGAGGCGAATGTTCGACCAGCAGAACAGGCGGACAAAGACCACCTGCAGCACCGCCGACCGCTGAGGTAAGCATCCACGTGACGTCGCGGGAGTCTCGCAAACCTCGAAACGACAGGCGAAAGCTCCCCTTCCCGTCCGCGAACAACACGCCCGCTCTCGCTTCGCATCGCGCCCTCGCTCTTTGGATACGTCGGAACATCCCTGACGGCACTCCCTTCTTCGCTTCATGACCCTCGCGACGTTCTGAGATGGTTACAGTTGGCGGTGGCGGCGGTTCGAACAATCCGCTCGGTTTTGCACCACGCGCGCCGACGTGCCCATTGACGTCTCGATAGGTGTAACAGAATCTGGTGGCAGGCCCTTGTGGGGATTGTTCTTTTTTCCCTTTGCATCCTCTGCCCGGTGGGAACGGGCCTTTCCGACACCATGGCGCAAACACAACCACAGCAGTTTGCCCAGTCCTTCTCTCCCCCCGGGTCGTCTCCGTCGCCTGGACCCGGGGCGCCATCACCTGTGAATGGTGGTGTGCCTCCTCCCAAACGACAACGCCTCTCCCCTCATCCTCAGTCTCCTTATGCCTCGCCTAGTTTTGGGACCCTTCAACTCCCCCAGAATCAACCCTCACCTCTCAACCACGGGACCAACCTGAACGGCATTCCTCAGAGCTCCGGTGCTCCTCCTCCTCCACCTCCTCCACCACCCCCCGGCACGATGGGGCCTCCCTCTCGACCAGCGGACAAGGCGACGGATGCTGCGGAACTGACGGATGTGCTGGCCAACTCGGGCATCGATGTGAGAGAAGAAGAGGCGTATCTCACCAGCAGCTACTCGGGCTCTGCTGCCCAGGCACCCCCTCCTCGCCCGCCGCCTCTCTCTCAACATCAACAACCACAACAGCAGCAGCAACAGCAACCCCCTCCTATTAATACCTCATTTGCATCCCAGGCCTCCACCACGGGCTCTGTGTCTGCTCAAGCCAGCTTCAGCGATGCCTCTCCCTACAAACAACCTACGACACAAGATTCTTTCTACACCGAACCGTCCACCCAACCCCCTGCTCCGTTTAAAGACCCGAATGAGCCGACCCGAGAAGATAGTGAAGCTGCCCGACGCGCACAGTACCACCTGCAAGAGCCGTTTCTCTTGACGAAGGCGCTGGAACAAAAGCTGCAACGGCGTGGATTCGAGTTGGGGGTCCGCATCCCGGCTGAGGGTTTATTCCATCCAGTCCCGGGGCGTCCTCAGCCTATCGAAGTCACAGGTCCCGATGGCTCGTCGGTTGTCCGAACGGGGCAGACGATCCTGAACCAGGAAGGTGCACCGCTGGTGGACATCCTGAACCTGATGTCGATCTCCTGCGAGGAGCGACTTCGCTCGGTGGTTGATTACTCCTCAACACTCGCTCGCAGCCGACGGGCACATTCGCACGGCGTAGTCCCCGAGCAATGGCAGGGAATGGCATCCCCCGCCACACGCGGAGAGTCTCAGAAGCGTATGTCTCACCTACTGTCCCTCAACCGCTCCCACTAACTGATTCCAGGGCCGCATTCCGCTACCGAGGCATCGACCTCAGTTCTCGAGAAATGTCGACTTCTGATCGACCAGGATAACTCGAGTGAAGAGCGACGCGCCGCCAAGCGGGCGAAGAGAGGCGCAAGTGCCATTCTCGGGGGTGACGCCGTCCCGACCCGGTCTGACTCGGTCGAAGCCCCCGGTTCGGCCCCGTCGACGCCGCTGGGCGAGCGGGCGCCGAGTCTGGACAAGAAGGGGATGTCGAAGAAGGAAGCACGGAAACTGATGGATGCCAAAGCCAGCGAAGCTCAGCAGCATCAACAATCGGTGGAGACGGCCCGCATGGCCACCAATAGTATGCTTTCGGGCCGGATGTTTGGCACGAAGAAGTCGTACTCGTGGCTCAATCGGGGCCCAGCCGCGGGCAGCGGCTTTTCGACCCCTTCACGGGTGAACACGGCGACGCCCAGCGCAACCGGGTCGGGGTCAGGGTCGGACAAGGCCCCTAAGTCGGGTGAACCGGCGGCGGCGCCGATCAAACGGCTGGGCAGCTGGCGCGAAGACGAGAAAGGCGGGGGCATTCAGATTCGGGATGTGCTGTTGATGCTGGAGCTGGACGGGCGGAGCTCGCGCCACGTGCAAAAAGCGTACTCGAAGGATCTGAAAGAAGACCGGATGGACTGATTCGTACATACTACGCAGGACCGTGGTTGGGCGTTGTGGTCTTGTTGCTGCTTGGCTTTTGCTCTCGTTGCTTGTGTTCTTTTTTTGGTGTCTTCTTTTCGACCCTGTGTGTGTTATCATCTTACTTTGTGGTTTAATGGAGGATGCCCGGGGAGAATGGGCGTCAGTGATCCTTCTGGTGTCTGGGAGGGTAGAAATGAACGAAATCTTTTTCAAAAAAATCTCTACATACATCGATAAAATATACATCGATAAGAGAAATCTATCCATGCATCTATTGCCAGGGGTCTCTCTCGCGGTCCTTCTCCATCGATGTCTGTCTATATACGGTCGATCGATGGTTGTGTTGGTAGAGAAAAAAAGGGCTGTCAGGGCTGCTGACCTAATCGGCCCTTCTTCGGCTGCCGGAAATCTCGCGCGCAACCCCGGCGACGGCGCCGTCCATTCCCCATTGAGAGGGGCGACCAGGCATTGGAACGAGTTGCGGGGGCACATGAGAGTCGCCAGGGGGGGCGCGAATAGACCTCGTTGAGAAGAGGAAGTGGTATCCGGGAAATTGGATTCCCTGGTGCGAATGACCATCCCCGTGCACAGTCAAGTCGTGACCGCGAGAGATGATGTCAGAGAGCCGGACAGTTGAAACCCTCAATATCGCTTGCCACCAGCACAACACCACCACTGCATGCGTTTCTCTGTCCCCTCGTCCGGTCGCCGGAGTCACCCCACGATGTTAGTCTCGTCGGCTCCGGGATCAGAACGCGGAGAGTGTTCCTCATGATGGAGGGGAGGCTCTCTCAGGCACCCCCGACTCCCCGTCTCGATTATCAATGCACGACGTGCAGGATGCATCTGGAAAACGAAGCGAAGCCTAGACTTTTCGCCTCCCCGACGCCCCGTTCGTTCCCATG
>RHLO01001273.1:0-33290 GCA_003719415.1 Aspergillus olivimuriae
TTTCTTTGACATGGTTTTATGCCAGTTTCTTGGTTTTCCAGGTGGGAACGGGTGGAAGTACCTAGGTAGGGAAATATTTGTTTGTTTGCTCCCGGGTCTCGATATATATCCGCATGTACCTACGGAGTATCTACTGCACGTCGATGGAGTACCTTGGGTAGATATATATCATCTCCTTCGCCTCGACTGGACATCAAAGGAAATACCTACTGTAGGGATATAGAATCTACACATGAGAGAGTCATGGTGGTTTATCACTATATTAAAGCAGAACGAGCCTACTGATACAATTCGCGTCATTGAGAGGAATAAAAAGCATACAGAACAAGCAGACCACAAACACTCTCAACACCAGCAATCAATTAGGAGAACATCAAGGGAAAACAGAGGGAAAGGGTTAAAAAAAAGAAAAGAAAGGAAAAGTGAAGAGGATCCAATAACAAAAGATAAATAACCAGGAGCCGAACACACATTCCCCATACCCAGGATATCTCCGTTTTGTCCCATTACAGCGCCCTGAGAACTCGAGACAAACGGTACAAACGGAGCATATAAAGGAAGAAAACAGAATGGAGAAGAGAGTATAAACCTTCGGAGGTAAGATAAAGGCAGAACTGATCGTGTCGGGTGGCAGCGTCATGGAGCGAAGGAAAAGGTAAAAAAGTATCGATCAAAAACAGTAGAAAAATCGACTGAGAATAGGTATCTGCTAGATCCTGCCTTGCGATGTTCACCTCTTCGCGTTCCTGTTGTGTTGTTCGTTCTCGTTTTCTGTCTTCTGTCTCGCGTTGGCATTTGGCTCCCCTTCCCGTGGACCCAACAATGTGAACCGATCATACAATCAAGCACAACTAGCAGATATATTCTCAGACCGCTTCTCATTCGTCATCTTAAACGCCGTATTCGTGGGGGTATCCGCCGTAAATTAGGAATCGCTCTTGCTCTTCTTCTTCTGCTCCACCTTGAGCAGCAGAGCGCGGTTGATGCGCGGCAGGACACCACCGAAGGCGATAGTGGCGCGAATCAAAGTGTCCAACTCTTCGTCTCCACGGATGGCAAGCTGGAGGTGACGAGGAGTGATACGCTTGACCTTCAGATCCTTGGCGGCGTTACCGGCAAGCTCGAGAACTTCGGCAGTCAGGTACTCCAGGACGGCGGTGACATAGACAGCAGCTGCGAAGGGGGGTTTGTCAGCGAAAGTCCAAGTGGTCATTATGGCGGCTAGGCTACTGTGCAGCTGCCTGTGCGAGGGGATAACTCACCCTTGGCCCCAACGCGCATCTTGTTCTGCGTGTTGTTCTTCAGGAAACGCTTGACACGACCGCAGGGGAACTGTACAACGGCCGAATTAGCATGTTGTTGTTGTCTTGGCAGTCTGAAATGGAACGAGAAGGATCGAGGACATGATGCAGGATGCGTGGATTGGAAGTATCCGGAAGTGGGCGCACGCAGGAAACAAGACCATAGGACATCGTAAGATAGCCCGATAAGTGGCAAACCAGCGAAAGGGACGCGTGATAGGAGGGGGAAAAGGGTGGGTGGGAAGAGGGGAAGCTGGAAGGCGTGGTCCCCAATGGGACCTGTCCACGCTGTCGCGGGTGGATGGAATCAAGGGTAGAAGCGCGGTCGCTGAACAGAGCTCATTCAGAGGGGCGTATACTGACCTGCAGACCAGCCTTTGCGCTGTGGGACTTCTGAGTCTTCCCCGCAGAGTCCTTTGCACCAGCCTTTCCACCGATCGACTTTCCCTTTCCGCCAGGCATCGTGAATCGGGTCGAGGATTAGGGTCGCAGGGACGAAAATGTCGCGTCAATAGTAGAGATGAAGCGATAGATTGCGATGGTGGACGATGAGGCGAACGAATAGACCTGAAACACGCGCGTTGTTGATGGATGAAGGAGTCAGAAATGTCAAAGCCATCCTGGTCGCTAAAGACGGCATCGAACGTGGAACGGCACTAGTCCCGATTCGGAACGCAGGAAACACCACCACGACGAGCCTTCGAGGTCGAGTATGCGTGGTCGATGAACCACCGGCAAGGAAACGAGCCGAAAAGGACACTCCAAGGAGGACTGTCGTCTGCTTTAGAGGAGCTCAACCCATCGAGCAGATCGAGGCAGCATCCAGCTCGAACGAAGCTGGATTATAGGTCCGGGCCTCGTCGCTGAGCAAAGTCACCCAGCCATGCTGCTGGACACGGCCATTTCAGGAGAGTCCAGAAGGAGATGACTGCATGGGTTGAAACCAAGAGGAGAATGCCCAAATGCGAGTCCCCAATCGTCCCCAGGAGTTGAGCTGGGACGCAGGATTCATCCGTCTGGGCTGCTGGTGAGGAGTGCAACAGAGTCAGAAGCCGAAGCGTCATCGTTGCTACGTGCCTTACCTAATCCCCGCCAACAGGACAGGTGATCTGGCAGCCTCAGGCAGCAGATAGCCGGGATAGAAGCGCTTGGAAGGGCAATGCTTATCACCCGCATTATCAATGCGCACCGCCAAGCCCCGTGGAAGGGTTTTCCCCACGTGACTGAGCCGCTATCAGGACAGTTGTCCGACTTCCCCAGGCCAAAGATTCTGTGTGCACGCGTGCCCGTTCGTCCCTCTGTCGCTCTCTCCCTGCTTCTTTTTTTCCGCCTATCCCAAGGGTCAAATCCGAACCGACCGTCAAAATGGTGTCTCCTCAAGTGTATGTGCATCCCCTCTTTTTCCCGCCCTGGAATCTGTGACAGACAAGTGGCCCAAACAAACCTTTCCGCGGATGAATGTGCGATATGGATCATGGCTGACAGTCCGATGTTTCATGCAGTACCAACCTGGCCATCATCGTGGTGATGATGCAGCTGTCCAAGAAGGTGCCCTTTGATGATCCCGACGTCCTCTTCATGATCCGTTGCCTCTACGTTGCCTCCAACGTAATCATCCTGAGCCTGTATCTCTGGACACAGTCCAAGATCAACAGCAAGAAGGGTATGTCTGCCTCGAGACTGTTGAGTACTAGAACGACAGGACTACGCGACTGACCATTTCTGTCTAGACTTGACGACGCTCAAGTATGTCGAGCCCGCCCCCATGGGCAGCGGCGAGGAGCCCCGCCCGGTGACGACCACCAACATGGACTACGACAAGGGACAGCTGCGCCAGCTGATTAAGGGCCAGATGATGGGTGTTGGCATGATGGGTGTGATGCACCTGTACTTCCACTACACCAACCCTCTCCTCATCCAGTCGATCATCCCCCTGAAGAGCGCCATCGAAGCCAACCTGATCAAGATCCACGTCTGGGGCAAGCCCGCCACCGGCGATCTCGCCCGTCCCTTCAAGTCTACCAACAGCTTCATGAGCCAGGGCCAGGTCAAGAGCGACAAGGCTTCCATCGAGAACGCCGAGAAGAACTGGCGTGGCGGTGTCAAGGAGGAGTAATGGGTAATATCTCCAACACGCCGACAATGGCATTTGCATGCGGATCAGGGTTCTACTGTATTTTTCTCTGAGACTGTGGTGTTTGGTGGGATGGGATTCGACCCTTGTATTTGCATCTTGGATTATAACCTATCATAAACTTGTTGCTTGGAATGGTTGAGTTGCTTCCCGTGAGGGGTTTAGAGTCATCTCTGTCTTCATATTGTCAATATTAGTGATAATCAATTATTCAACTATTTCATCAGCACGAGGAGGCAAGTGTGGTTGCGCCATTGGTACGGTAGCACCCGGCACCTGTTGGGTGCAATATGCCAGGGTCAAGCCGAAATTACTCGAGTCAGCCATGTTGCCACCCGCAATCGCCACCGCGATGAGCCATCACACGTTGTCAGTAATCTAGTAGTATCTGTGGCTGACTATGACTCGGGTAATGAGTTGTCAGTCTGATGTCAGATTTCCAGCGGTCTTTTCGCTGAATTCCCGAGCCGCCCTCCCATCCAAGCTTTTAGCCTACCGGATAATACTGGCTGGCTTTCCAGACTCGGTGACCAAATGGGCTGTTGATCAAACCCGCAGGGCGAACTGGTTCAACTAAAGTTGCTGCTGTATGTAGACACTCGCAAGATTAGTCCGAGAAGTTGACTGTTAGCTGCAAGTCATGTATAGTAGCCTAGCGATGGGAAGCAGTCGAGCTGCTCATCCCCATTGTGATCGTCAATCGGCCAGTAACGATCTGTCAATTCGCGTTCGTCGAGCCAAGCCCATCAGATTCCTGATGACAAGTACGGGGACAAGTGGCTTCATATGCGTCTGGAGACTCCGTTGAGCAAGTGATATCGGAAACGGGGTGGTCGAGGATTTGTCCTAGAGTTCGGCAACGAGTACAAGGTCATCTGAAGAAGATTATTGCTCCTCTCGCAGGAGCTCGCGGGCATGGCGGAAGATGTGGTGGGCAAGCACACTCGTGGGTTGATGGATGGCATGAAAATGGGGTTGATTGGAACGATGCGTCAGGGCCCGATAGAACAGTGAGTATGGCAACGCCGAAAGGCGTCAGGAGCATCGACTATGGCGACTGCGATCTGGATGGGAAGGCTGTAACGCGGTTGAAACCTCATTCGGCAAACTTCGCGATAGATCTTTGACATTAGAGCCGCATTGCTGAAGCGACTGAACAGCGGCACTTTTCAAAGCATCAACGTTGAACTCCCCGTGGCGCTCAGTAAGACCTATATGCTCATTCTACATCTATGAGCTATTGAGGTCATGATGCAAGGGCATAGTTGAGCGAGTCACATCTATCGACCCGATGTGTATTCAAAAAAAGCATCTTTGTCCTCCATCGCTGAAGTATTCGGGGAGTGTAGATGTTGCGTAGGGTTTGGTATAGCTCTTGATTTAACGAGAACGAGCGATCGCTGATGGAAGCCATTTCCATGGCAAAGCCTTCACTTGTACCATGGTGATGACTGGCGGGGTGACATATAAAGGTTGAAGCTTGCTTGGAGGAGCTACCTCAGGATAATCGCTTGACATGACGCCATGTCGTCCATGTACGCCAGTGGGATATAGGTGGGTTTACTCTTGAAAGCACTTGGGACCCTTCGACTCTGTTTTATGCATGGTGTTTTGGCCCCTCCGTTGAGATTCTTCAAAGCCTTCCACCTCCATTCTTCCTGTTTAGCCCAGGAGGATGCAGAAGCCATGATCTGGATGTGACAAAACGGTTCGACGGTCAGTCAACTTCTAGCATCTAGAACAGAAGGCGCAGACAAGACAACGTAGTGCATCGTATGATTGCCTGCCTGGTTTGCACCAATAGCCATCCCCAATAGCCTTCATGCCGACTAGGATTGGCATCCACGCCAGGCTAAAGCAAGATACCCCTGTCCCTGGGATATCTCCATCGACACGGCGACAGGCAACACAAACAGCGGTGGCGTCAGTACTCATCATAAGACTGCAGTGCTCGAATTCCGCTCGAGGACCGCTCCTGTCAAAGCCTCGTGGAAAGGCGGCTATAGAGCATCTACAGCTGTCATTGGGGCGTCAATTGATAATCTTCCGGATCGGATGGCCCTTGCGGGAGGTATATCTCGGCTGAGTCGGGTGGGTTTTATCAAACCCCGTGTCAGGGTTGCCCCACGCGTCATGCCGTGGCTGTGGAAAGTTTCCAGCCAACAACGGCTGGCGGCATCCATGCGTGGTGTGCAGATGGATGGCATGGGACGTGGCCTGCTGATTCGGCAGGGACTTGACCGCATTGCTTGACCCCGGTGAACCGAAGTATGTATCCCGGGACACCCCAAAGAAGATCGATGAAGCTAAGGGAAAAAGTCGAATGGAGACTACTCCGTAAGATTGAATTTCACCTAAAGCTCCCCGCCGATGGAACCAGATCGAATCATTCGAGAAAGAACTGGGTCCATCTGAAAAAACAACAACCCAGCGCGTGATCCAGAGCGGTGGTGGTGTGGTGGTCCGGTGAGGCTTTCTGGAGTCCGGAGAAGCCCCTCCGTGCAAAGGAGCTGTCCAGGCCTGGCTTAGTCAGACGAGGGGCAGTGGAGGATCAACGTTGTTCCGGGGCGCGGATGAGACGAGCCGAAAGCGGCCTGGCGGGAACGACCCCTCTTGCGTCGAGGTGCAGGTGGCATGTTGCAGTCGTCAGGTCGACAGGGCCGGGATTCAGGTACACATCCGGATGGATGACATCGGAGGGGGATAGGACTACTCATCATGATGATATTTTTGGGCACGAAGGATGCCCGGAGTAGGAGGAGACCGACGCCTGCCGCCGGACAGCCGATGAACAGGCGCATGTATTCCATTACATCATCACCTCCTCCTCGTGCCGTGAGGTACCTCCCCCCACTACTCCGTATCGCGAGGGATTCCCCCCGGGACGCGGTACGGCGGACGGAAAAGAGGGGAAAGAAGATGATCGCAACGCGGACGGAATCGTCAACCGGAAGGAAAGACGATTAGCCTAGGTAGAAGCCGCATCGTGAGGGCTGGGACCCGAGTGTCTGGCAAAAGATTCACGAGATGGAGCAGCAGAGTACCCGGGGTGCTGGCGGACACGGGCTGCTGATTGGTCCGGCCGGCCACTGGCGGGAGGGCAAATATCGTGAGTCTCCTGCTTTGCCCGGTGTATGAAACCGGAAAGGGTCGCTGGGGAGCTGGGCTGCGGCGCAAGCCGGGAACCCTCTGAGCTCCCTAGCTTTTGCCCCGTCTGTCCGCCCGGTGTACAGACCACCTCCAGCGGTGGGAGCCCCTCGCCCCTCTTCCTATTGGGCTGCTGGGTCGTTGCGTCAGTCGACATTGCTGCCTTTTTCTTCCTCCCCCTCCCCCGCGGTACGACCTTTTCTTCTCTCTCTTCTCTTCTCTTCCTCTCCATCCCATCTGCCTTTTCCTCACCTCCCATCCACACTTCTCTTCCACCGCTCATAGTAAGTCTTCCCCTCGCCGTGCCTGCTCGCCGGACCCCAGACATCCTGCTCTCCGATCCTCGAAGCTCTCACTGACAGCTACCCCGCCATCACAGAACTACCGCCACAATGGTTCCCAAGGTACGACCACACTGCTATGCACTCCGCAGAGCTTCAGCATCGTCGGTCGATGCTCGCGCCCCGAATTCTCACTGACTCGATGGTTTCCAGATCGGTATCAACGGTTTCGGTCGTATCGGCCGCATTGTAAGTGACTCTGACGCAAGCCCCTCGTGGATCCATTCACTAATCCCTCTCCCAGGTCTTCCGCAATGCGTAAGTCAATCCCACCAATGGGCCCAGGTCGAGCGTCCAGCTGCGGACGGAATCAGTCCCCGCAGGATGGCGTTCGGCGGGAACCTGCCTTCCCCGGTATCCAACCACAGTCTCTAACATGCATGGAACAGCATCCTCCGCGATGACGTTGAGGTTGTTGCCGTCAACGACCCCTTCATCGAGACCCACTACGCTGTACGTCTACGTCTTCCCTTTCAAATAGAGATCCCCAATGGCTAATCAGGCTCCCCCACCAGGCCTACATGCTCAAGTACGACAGCACCCACGGCCAGTTCAAGGGCACCATCGAGACCTATGACGAGGGCCTCGTCGTCAACGGCAAGAAGATCCGCTTCTTCGCTGAGCGTGACCCCTCTGCCATCCCCTGGTCCCAGACCGGTGCTGAGTACATCGTCGAGTCCACCGGTGTCTTCACCACCACCGAGAAGGCCTCTGCTCACTTGAAGGGCGGTGCCAAGAAGGTTGTCATCTCCGCTCCTTCCGCCGATGCCCCCATGTTCGTCATGGGTGTCAACAACACCTCCTACAAGAAGGACATCAACGTCCTCTCCAACGCCTCGTGCACCACCAACTGCCTTGCTCCCCTTGCCAAGGTCATCAACGACAACTTTGGTATCATTGAGGGTCTGATGACCACCGTCCACTCCTACACCGCCACCCAGAAGGTGGTCGATGCCCCCTCCAACAAGGACTGGCGTGGTGGCCGCACTGCGGCCCAGAACATCATCCCCAGCTCTACTGGTGCTGCCAAGGCTGTCGGCAAGGTCATCCCTGCCCTCAATGGCAAGCTCACCGGTATGGCCATGCGTGTGCCTACCTCCAACGTCTCCGTGGTCGACCTTACTTGCCGTATCGAGAAGGCCGTCACCTACGACCAGATTAAGCAGACCATCAAGGCTGCCTCCGAGGGCGAGCTCAAGGGCATCCTCGGCTACACCGAGGATGACATTGTCTCCTCTGACCTGAACGGCGATGACCACTCCTCCATTTTCGATGCCAAGGCCGGTATCGCCCTCAACGAGCACTTCGTCAAGCTTGTCTCCTGGTACGACAACGAGTGGGGATACTCCCGCCGTGTTGTTGACCTGATCTGTAAGTTCTGCCGTCGTCTTACGAGGACTGCCCGTGAATGCATGCTAACGAGATCCCCAGCCTACATCTCCAAGGTTGATGGCCAGTAGGAATCAGGACGGAACGTGGAAACTCGAAGTCTTTTGTAAAAATGCGGGACTCTCCGGGTGTGCGCCTCATGCTTTGTGTCTGGAAGTGCTAGGCCACTGATGCAGGACGGCTTGTGGAACACAACAGGCCCTGTTGACAGGGCGGTGTTGGGGATTTCGCGTTTTCGCATAAAAGCATGATAACGTACTATTTAATGAAATGATACAATGATGTTGATATGCATGTCGTACGCACGGGTAATGAGAGTAGGATCCGCTCGCCAGTATCTGGTCAGTGGATGACGCTCACTCTTTTGTGGACGTGAGGAGGTCAAGTGTTGTGCGGGCGAGATATGCCGCCAGCTCCTGACTCAGCTGTACAATGACTGTGGACACTAAATCTCCCCGACACGGCGAACTCTCGGCCAACGCCCTGGTGTGGATGGGTCTTTCATTCTTCCATCGGGCCGGAAAGAAACTGATCAGACGCAAAGAATCAATTCAATCAATCGCAGCCGAAGCAATTACCTGCTGTATCCGTCAGCTTCGACTCTTCCCCCGACACTGGTTGGATGGGACGTCTGCAGGGCCGGTCACGTGGAGGGAAGCTAGGTAAACCACTCTTTCGAGAGCTCCATAAACCAAGACTCCGAGTTCATTTTGCTTCTGTGACTGCGCGCGTTGCCTGCCGACAGCCACCGGTGGTAAACCTAGACCGGAGTGTGCGTTTTCTGTGACTCCCCCGATATTCCTTTCATCCCCGTCTGGTCTGCTCTGCATTGGCTCTTTGCGTGGTCCCTCCTCGCCGAGTCGCTGGACCTTGCGCCTTTCCCACTAGTAGCACTTTATCAACTACTTCACCGTCACTCCTTAATCCTATCGTATTCCCCCCCAAACCACGCTCTACTATCTGAACTTTCGACTTCAGCTACCGTCTGGCTCTTGCTTGGAACCGCGTGGCTTTTCTGCTGTCTTTCCGGCGCTCGCCTGTCCTAGTTGATCGCCGGTCACTCTTCATCCCCTCCTCACCTGATTGTTTTTCTCCTTTACGGAGTACACCACTTTTCCACAAATCCTTTGATTCACTGATATTGTGCGCGACAAGACTGTGAATTACTGGCTTGAAGCATTCCAAACTGCTGGTGGGGCCATGATCTGCTAGTTTCGCTGGACACCTTCCCAACCGAGAGATTCCACGACAACCCATCAGATCAATCCCAATGGCCATTGGAGAGGATGGTGACACTGTCATGGGAGAGGCGGGCGCGCACGCTCACCCTCCCGCAATCTCAGGACAGCAGAACCAATTGCCAGGATCAGGACCATTGACTGCACGATCTGACCCATGGCTGGCACCTCCCCTGCTGGGACAATCCGTGAATCTACCCTTAGGTGTCCAAACGGGTGATGCGCACATCATGGGTTCTCACTCGGTGTCAACAGGCGTCCCAAGTGAGCCATCACCCCCCAAGAGCCTGCCAAAGTCCGTCGAGTCTGGGGAAGGCATAGTCGAGGAAGACAAAGCAGATAGCCTCGTCGAGGGCGACTCCGATTGGTCTGATGAAGAGTACACTGCCCGCACAGGCCTGCCGCTTGCATCGATGCCATCGGGTCTTTGCTATGATGTCCAGATGCGCTATCATTGTGAGGTACGGCCGACCGCCGATGTTCATCCCGAGGATCCTCGAAGAATCTATTACATCTACAAGGAATTGTGTCGAGCAGGACTTGTGGATGACCCCGAATCATCAAAGCCTTTGGTCGCGCGACCCCTGAAACGCATTGATGCTCGAAACGCCACGGAAGACGAAATTTCTCTGGTCCATACCCCGGAGCACTTTGCGTTTGTCGAGAGCACCAAAGGTAAACAGCGCATCCTGAATTCAACTGAGAATTACTATATTGACCGTTAATTAGACATGAGCGACGAGCAGCTAATTGCTTTGGAACACACACGCGATTCGATCTATTTTAACAAATTGACTTTCGCAAGCTCTTTATTGTCGGTAGGAGGAGCAATTGAAACTTGTCTGGCGGTGGCGACCCGGAAGGTGAAGAATGCCATTGCAGTGATTCGGCCTCCTGGTCACCATGCCGAGCACGATAAAACCATGGGATTCTGTCTGTTCAACAACGTGTCTGTCGCAGCCCGTGTCTGTCAGCGGGAGCTTGGAGACAGCTGTCGAAAAATTCTCATCCTTGACTGGTAAGTCACTGGCATTATGTTCAAATCCAGCTTATGTAGGTACTGATTTATCTAGGGATGTCCACCACGGTACGTGAGAGACAATATATGCATTAAAGCATACATGATACTCACGCACCTTGTAGGAAACGGCATCCAAAAAGCCTTCTATGACGACCCCAATGTTTTGTACATCTCCCTCCATGTGTATCAGGACGGGAAGTTCTACCCCGGTGGTGATGAGGGAGACTGGGATCATTGTGGGACTGGTGCTGGTGTTGGAAGGTATGCACTCTCAGTGCACTACTTGCCGACAGTTGCTGATATACAACAGGAATGTTAATATCCCTTGGGCGAGTCAAGGCATGGGCGACGGGGACTATATCTATGCCTTCCAACAAGTTGTAATGCCTATTGCGCAAGAGTTCGATCCTGACTTGGTAATCAGTATGTGGAACGTGCTTTCTTTGCCAGAGGGAAGGTGGCTAATGTGCAGCAGTTGCCTCTGGATTCGATGCAGCTGCGGGCGATGAACTGGGTGGATGCTTTGTGACACCTGCGTGCTATGCCCACATGACACATATGCTCATGACTCTCGCAAATGGCAAGGTCGCTGTTTGCCTTGAGGTCAGAATATTTGGCTCATTTGATCAAACCAGTGCTAATCGACAAGACAGGGCGGCTATAACTTTAGATCTATATCCAAATCAGCCCTTGCAGTAACAAAGACTCTTATGGGCGATCCACCTGACCGACTTCATTCGACATCTCCTTCAGAAATGGCAACATCAGCTGTCCGACGTGTTATGATGATCCAGTCTCAGTATTGGAGATGCATGTATCCAAAGGGCCCACAAGAAGGAGGTCTTTGGACGGATCGGCTTCATGGTAAGTGAAAATCTGCGGATGGATGATCGAATGAGAATTGACCGTGATGGTAGATGTCATTCGGGCGTACCAGTCTAAGCAGCTATATGACAATTACAAGCTCACTTCCTTGTACATATATCGGACGTCGATCTCCAAGTCGTTTGAGAATCAAGTGTTGGCAAGGTAAGCACACACACCCTGGTGGACATAGACGCTATGCTGACAATGATACTAGCTCGAATTATCACCAATCTGTTCCTATCATAGTCATTTTCCATGACCCGTTAGTGCTACCCCTAACATTTTTCAAGGCTGTTACCTAACCCACGTGTGATAGACCCGAGATCATGGGCTTGCCTCATCCTGTCACCAATAAGCTCGAGGCGCACAATTGCTGGCTGGTATGCGGCCCTATCTTGTGTATCTTGCCGCACAAAAGCTAACTGGGCAAAGGCTGATGTTATGAAGGACTATATTGGGTGGGCTGTTGGCAAAGGCTATGCTGTCATCGATGTGAACGTCCCAAAACATGTGACAGGAAATCCTGTGAGCATTAGTGGATCCCCTGGTCAATGAGTGCAAGTGCTGATGCTCAATATCAGGCGACCAAGAAATACGAAGATGAAGATGAGAGCCGCCCCTCTGCCACGGAGGAACTTGCCGGGTATCTCTGGGACAACTACATCGAGTGCGTGAAACAACCGCCCCGAGGATGTGATCGAAAGCTAATGCTCTATGCAGACCCAACGAGCCCCCCGCAGTCTTTTTCATGGGAATTGGCAATGCTTTCCACGGAGTCGCCAACCTTTTGATCAATAGGGGTAGGTCGCACCACACAGCCACATTGCACCTTAGACATTACATCTCTGACAAGCAAACACACAATAGACACGTTGTATAAGCGGATCAACAGCATTGTCTCCTTTGTTGCTGAGAACCCCGTTCGGGCGATCGCCTCTCATACCCAAGTGTGGCTGTCCCGATGGTACAAGGATGTACGTGATCTGACCTCCTCGATTGGACTTACCAAGCGTCCTCGACTCCAGACCCCGGTACTAACAAACCTCTGTGAAGAACTCCCTCGTATTTGTTTCACGCAGCCACGGCGTGTGGAACAGCACCGATGCCCGACGTAAGCCGTCCAAACGCTATGGGAATCTCATCCAGTCCCCCAAACTGGGACTCAGCGAGATGCTCATGCACCACAAGAGCGACGTGTTCGAGTTCATTTCTGAGCGTGCGGACGTCCACGACAGCGAAGAAACCGAGGAGGAGAAGCCCGATCACTCCCCGACGAAGGACAAGCCTGCCGAGGCGCCGGCCGGGTCAGGCTGATGGAGGGACATGTGGCGGTGGGCGTGGATATGATTCCTCCCTCTCTCTTTCTCTTTCGCTTTCACTGATTCATGGTAAGATTAGCGATGGTACATTTGAGACATTCCGTAGAGGGGTGGATGGACAAATAATAAAGATTTCCAAGGCTTATGGCTGCATTCCTTTTTCTTCTTTGGTCTTTTCCGATGCGGGAAAGTGAGTCGACACTGCGCCGTCTCCGCATCTCTTCACCGCTCTGATACTAGTAGTTGACTGTTGTGGAGTCTGCGGGGAGAACAACAGTGTCTCTGACTTCTGAAACTAGCGCCATGCGCTGGGCACCAACACCCAATGATGATACTGAATGGTTCTTCACCTGCAGTAGACAGTGAGAAACCGGACCAAGATTACCATGGTCCGAGACGCCCTTGCCGAGAAGGCGTCCGATATGTCTCACCATAATGTCATCATTACATGACCTCTGCCACGGGCGACGCTGTTCGGCGAATATCGCGGTGGATAAGGTCGCCGGCTGTACCGACAAATGGTGGCATGACAGATGCAAGGGCTGATCGTCTGTATAGAGGGTTGCACTGGGTGCAATACTCTTGAAAGACCCCGAAAGTCTCACCGACCACGCATACATCGGCAGGTCGCAGATGGCATGTTGAGGGAGAATAAAGGGCCGCACTGCTCAGCGAATCCGTCATGTCGCATTGATCCATCTGGTTCCTCCGCCATGCAGTGGATTATGCATGATGTCTATGTGGATATCCCATCCACCAGGGCACCGACATCGTATCCACCCGAGGATTGACCCGATCCTCACGCCACGGCAAAGGCGTCGGGTAGAATCGCCACGCCGGGAGTTCAGCACAAGATCCTGTCCTGGCCGTCAGATGATCCGACCTGAGCAAGCGTACAAAGAAAGCACAGCAGCGGTGAGATCATCATGCTATCAATAGTCCGCCACAAATACGAGATCTCTTTCCCCGCAAGCTCCAGCTCGGCGTGCCTGCGGATCCGTGTGACTCGAGCCTCCAGGGAGCAGGTGAGACCTCACCAACGACATCCAACTGGGGCTCCATCCTGAGGACTCGGGTTTCCTTGTTTGACAGTCTGTGCTACTGGCTTACATCTGCAGCGGAAAATGTAACTGTCTCACTTCTTTCGCCCGAAGTTGACTCGTCGCGTCGCTCGGCTGGTGGTGACTGGTCTGGCTCCGTCATAGTGTATACAGCGTGGAACTCTGTTCGCTACGAGATCTATACTCTCCAGTGTGCTGACTTGGGGGAGTTGCCTCTTGTCTGGCAGGGTTGCAGGCGACGACCGACTCATGCTGACCGAAAATAGATCCCGGCAATTCCTGCTAGATGGGAGGGTGGGGGAAGAGGAGAGCAGCTACCATGCCAAAATCTATATAAACCCCTCGTTCATCCCGAGAAGAATGAGTATCAAGCACTCCAGAAACTTCCAAAGCATCCTCAAAGAGCCTTGCATTACCTCAACCGCCCTACAAACATATCCAACATGCATTTCTCGTCGGTCAGCCTCCTCTCCCTCGCGGCCTTGAGCCCCCTCGTCAGCGCCGTCGGCAACGCCGTCGTCAAGAACAGCTGCGACTTCCCCGTCTACCTCTGGTCGGTAGGAGGATCCGTCGGCCCCAAGCAGACCATCAAGCCCGGCGACAGCTACACCGAGAAGTTCCGTCACGACCCTCAGTCGGGCGGTATCTCGATCAAGATCACCAGCGAGGACAACGGCCTCTACAACGGCGCTCCCCAGCTGAACTACGCCTATACCCTCGACGGCAGCAACACGTGGTACGACCTGTCCACCGTGTTCGGGTCTCCCTTCGAGGGTGACCGTCTTCGTGTCAAGCCGAGCGATGGTGGATGCCAGACGATTTGCTGGCCTAATGGTGTCAACCCGGGTGGAAGCCAGGTGAAGGTTTGCCAGGCGAACTCGAACGAGGTTCTGAACCTTTGTGCGCCGGGTTGCTAGATTATTGGTTGATGTTGGATGGACGTCGGCTGGGAATGATGTCTTGATTGGTGGTTTTTGTCAGGGGTGCGGATGTACAGAGATGGTTAATTCTGATGTGAGAGTGAGTTTCATGTCTGGTAGCAGTGAGACGATAAATCTACAACATGCATATTTGTGGTGATGTTTCTTGCAATAGCCATGGATAGAAAACGAAAGGTCTGAAGTGAATAGACGACCGTATAAAAAAGAACCGTGGAATTCTATCGACACTGGCGAGGCGGCTATATTTGGATCTTCACTAGGGTTTGAGATAAACTTACTTGGATATAAGGCCCTTGGTCAAAGCTCACTAAGCATTGACGATGGTCGTTGATGAAAGCTTACTATGGGTAGAATGACCCCGCCCAGCTCGACGCTTTCTAGAGATAATCCGCCCATCTTGTTGCTGACACAGGAGATTCCCATTTCCATGTGGGACTAATAGATAACTGGAGCTCATCCCATTTTCTCCAATCTAGTCGAGTCAAAAGATAAGTCGCTGGTTATCGGGATGAGAACCCCTGACCGGCGTAGATAAAGCCCGGGTAGCTGCACATCTAGATCGACATTGTATAAATATTACCTGTTGAGATCCAGACACCACATGCCAATGAGTACGGAGAGTGCTATCTCATGGCTAGGATATTTTATCGGCGATAGTTGGCACTTACCGTACGGAAAGGCTTTAGCAAAACCTGTTAGAGCAAGAGCCATATGGTGGTATGAGCCTCACTGTAGAGCAGGAACGTCGATCCTTGTTGGCTCGGTTGCTAGTTGGGAGGGAGTGAGGTGTCTGTGTTCTTCTCGTCCATCTTGTGTTCTTTGTCAAATGTAGGAAGGTGTATCAAGCAGTCTTTTTGATGTAGGAATGGCAGACGTCCTCGATGCAGCATGCCGAAGTCGAGGTTGGGCGGCGGATGTGGGGGTGCATGCCTGCATGCGAGCTCGGTTCCCTTCACGGGAATGTTTTGCATATCCAAAGTATAAAAGTACGATCTGCTTAGGTATAGTCTGACGTCTTCTATCCTCTGGGACAGCTTCGACGCGCGTAACATGACAATAGTACTGATAGAGCTTACCAGTGACGCAACTGACCACAACCCCAAGCCTTACCCCGACGGATGGACCTATCAATTTTGACTACGGCAGAGAGGTTGGAAATGGAACCATGGGCTTCTTTCGAATCCTGCTGTTTGTCCATCACTCCAATCAGAGGAACTAGGCTGTCGGGCGATAGCTGGTCTGGATCCTTGAGGAGGGGGATCGGCGAGGCTGTGAATGAAGAGGAGGTTGGCGATCCCATGAGGCGTTTCTCTGGGGAGACTTGACGAGACATGGGTGAGGATGATCGATGGTGGATAGCCGGATGTGAGGCCAACAGAGCCGATGGACAATAGACGGTATGGAATTAGGGCACGATTGCCCCTTTGGGACGCCCGACACCAGTTGCTTGTGAAGGGGGCAAATAATGCAGCCGAAATCCCAGGCTTAGTCACCGATACACGGCATCCAGGGCCACCACTGTGATCCCTCATCGTCTGCTCATCAAACAAACATTCATCTCTCCTGCGCCCCCGTCGCTTTTTGGCTTTCTGACGCCCCGTCTACATTCTGCCCGGCTCAAACCAGTGAGGCGACTGACGCGATCCGCCTTCGCTCTTGGCTGACATTCCCTGCCGGATTCTTTCGCCTCAACTTGTGTCCTCTCACCCCCTCCCTCATCGAGTATTTACCACCGGCTTCCCATTCCCTCTGCTCTCTCGGTGCCGGATTCCTCTGCGGTGGTGTTTCAACTCGGTTACCCTGCATGCCCCCAAGGTCCTCTCTGCCTGCAGCTCTGCACCGCTGGTTCTCCCCGGGTTATTCGCGGTCCTTCCTGACCTCCCAACGGGTCTCATCCTCGCCATCTCCACGCCTCGTCGCCCCTCGCCTCTCTCGCCCGTGCTCCCCCCCGTCTCGCCATCGCCCCTTGTCCACCCACGTCGCCACAATGGGATCCATTGAACGAATCACCGAGCGGCTGGAAAAGCCGGAGCTCGACGATCGTTCCTACCGGGTCGTGCGCCTGGCCAACAAGCTCGAGGCCCTCCTTGTCCATGACCCGGACACCGACAAGGCTAGCGCCGCTGTCAATGTCAACGTCGGGAATTTCTCAGATGCCGATGACATGCCGGGCATGGCCCATGCCGTCGAGCATCTGCTTTTCATGGGGACAGAGAAGGTAAGCCGCCCCCCCACCAGATCGTACCGGTTCAGCCGAGGTCCACGGCGAAGGCGACTAACAAGGGCGTTCGCGTGCTGTCTATGTAGTATCCGGTAGAGAACGCATATAACCAATACCTCGCAGCCCATTCCGGCTCGTCGAACGCATATACGGCTGCGACAGAGACCAACTACTTTTTCGAGGTGTCGGCGACGACGGAGTCGAGTGACCAGCCCAACGGTCACTCTACCCCCGATGGGTCGACGAACGGAACGGATGCGACGGCAGAGACGGGGTCGGAGAAGGCACCCACTGCCTCCAACGGCTCCCCATCGCCGCTGTATGGTGCCCTGGACCGTTTTGCTCAGTTCTTCGTGGCGCCCCTCTTCCTGGAGTCCACCCTGGACCGAGAGTTGAGAGCAGTGGATTCGGAAAATAAGAAGAACCTTCAAAGTGACTTGTGGCGTCTGATGCAGCTGAACAAGTCGCTCTCCAATCCGGCCCACCCCTATCATCATTTCTCCACCGGGAACCTGCAGACACTGAAGGAGGAACCGCTGAAACGCGGTCTGGAAGTTCGTAGCGAGTTCATTAAGTTTTATGAGAAACATTACTCCTCAAATCGCATGAAGCTGGTGGTGCTCGGCCGTGAGTCGCTGGATGAGATGGAGAAGTGGGTGACGGAGCTGTTCTCCGGCGTGAAGAACAAGGATCTCCCTCAAAATCGCTGGGACGATGTGCAACCCTGGTTGCCGCAGGATATGTGCAAGCAGATCTTTGCCAAGCCGGTCATGGACACGCGCTCCATGGACATCTACTTCCCCTTCCTCGATGAGGAACATCTATACGAGTCCCAGCCGAGTCGCTACATCAGCCATCTCATTGGCCACGAAGGACCGGGCAGTATTCTTGCCTACATCAAAGCCAAGGGCTGGGCCAATGGACTGTCTGCTGGAGTGATGCCCATCTGCCCTGGCTCCGCGTTCTTCACGGTCTCGGTCCGACTGACGCAAGAGGGTCTGCGACAGTATCGCGAAGTGGCGAAGGCGGTGTTTGAGTATATTGCCATGATCAAGGAGCGCGAGCCAGAGCAGTGGATCTTCGATGAAATGAAGAACCTAGCTGAGGTGGAGTTCCGCTTTAAGCAGAAGTCCCCGGCCAGCCGCTTCACCAGCCGTCTGAGCAGTGTCATGCAGAAGCCTCTCCAGCGTGAATGGCTTCTCAGTGGCTCGCTGCTAAGAACCTACGATGCCGATCTGATCAAAAAGGCGCTGTCGTACTTCCGTCCCGACAACTTCCGGATGATCATCGTCTCGCAGGATTATCCGGGTACCTGGGATTCCAAGGAGAAGTGGTACGGAACGGAGTACAAGGTCGAGGACATCCCGCAGGATTTCATGGCTGATATCCTTGCCGCCCTGGAGACTACCCCGGAAACCCGACTCCCAGAACTGCACATGCCCCACAAGAACGAGTTCGTTCCTACGCGCCTCTCGGTGGAAAAGAAGGAAACCCCTGAGCCGCAGAAGGTCCCCAAGTTGATCCGCCATGATGAGCATGTGCGACTGTGGTTCAAGAAGGATGATCGCTTCTGGGTCCCCAAGGCGACTGTGTACGTGACGCTGCGCAACCCGCTGGTGTGGGCGACTCCGGCCAACCTTGTGAAGTCAAAGTTCTATTGTGAGCTCGTCAGAGACGCTTTGGTGGAATACTCGTACGACGCTGAGCTCGCGGGACTGGACTATCACCTGTCTGCCAGTATCTTCGGTTTAGATGTGTCGGTTGGTGGATACAACGATAAGATGGCGGTCCTCCTGGAGAAGGTGCTGACGAGTATGCGGGATCTGACCGTCAACCCGGACCGTTTCCACATCATCAAGGAGCGTTTGTCGCGTGGGTACAAGAATGCTGAATATCAGCAGCCGTTCTACCAGGTCGGCGACTATACCCGGTATCTAACCGCGGAAAAGAACTGGCTGAACGAGCAGTATGCTGCGGAACTTGAACACATCGAGCCGGAAGACATTTCCTGCTTCTTCCCTCAGCTTCTCCGCCAGAACCACATTGAAGTCCTGGCGCATGGCAATCTATACAAGGAGGATGCACTCCGCATGACCGACTCTGTGGAAAGCATCCTGAAGAGTCGTCCCTTGCCCCAGTCGCAGTGGCACGTGCGCCGTAACATTATCATTCCCCCGGGATCCAACTATATCTATGAGCGCGCCCTGAAGGATCCCGCGAACGTCAACCACTGTATTGAATACTATCTGTTTGTCGGTAACATCACCGATGATAAGCTCCGATCAAAGCTGCTGTTGTTCGCGCAGATGACGGACGAACCTGCTTTTGACCAACTCCGGAGCAAAGAACAGCTTGGATATGTTGTCTGGAGTGGTGCCCGCTATTCGGCCACCACGATCGGGTACCGGGTGATCATCCAGAGTGAGCGGACTGCGGAATACTTGGAATCTCGGATCGATTCCTTCTTGAGTAACTTCCGAGCGACCCTGGAAGGCATGACAGAGGAAGAGTTCGATGGTCACAAGCGCAGTGTCATCAACAAGAGACTGGAGAAATTGAAGAACCTGGGCTCTGAGACATCGCGGTTCTGGACCCACATTGGCTCGGAATACTTTGATTTCCTACAGTCGGAATCCGATGCTGCCAATGTTCGGGGATGGACCAAGTCTGATATTCTTGAATTCTACAACCAGTACATCGATCCTTCGTCTTCGACGCGTGGAAAGCTTTCGATCCACCTCAATGCGCAAAGTGGCGCCCACGCGGCCCCGGCCGATTCTAAGGAGCAGAAGACACGATTGGTCTCCTTGCTCAGCAAGCAGCTGGAAACGGCTGGCTTCGCTGTGGATGTGGACCGCCTTGCCGCCGCCTTTGAGAACCTTGAGATCTCGGCCAAGAGCGAGAGCCAGATCCTCGATACGTTTGGAACCTTCCTGGGAGCCGAAATGAACCTGTCGGAGCAGCAGACGAAGCCTGTTCTGGAACAGGCTCAACAGAACCTCGGTCTGCACCTGAAGCAGCTTGGATTAGAGTCTTCCAAGTCTGACACTGCTACTAATGATGCTGAAGCCTCCCACGATCACCCGATCTACATCACCAATGTTCCCGAATTCAAGGCACGCCTCGCTGTCAGCGCTGGTCCTAGCCCGATCACCGACCTGAGCGAGTTTGAGGATTTTGATGCGAAGCTCTAGATCCTGACACTCTAGACGTGCGTTTTGGATACTAATGTAGTCTGTTTAGTAGATGGCTTCATGTTTGGTTGGTTCATCCGTTCTTGGACGTTGTTGGCTTTGGGTTTAGGACTGGGCGGTGTGGTTGGGGTATAACTGTGATTATCTATACGATCTGTAGATTTCTGGAAGCAACCTAGAGCTATCTAAATCGAATAATGCGAATGTTGATGAGTGCACTGTGTTGACTTGCTAGAGTATCTCGCGGAATCGGGCAGGCGGTGTTCGGGGCGGTCGAATGTTTTCGCGGCAGGTGCTTTGACCGATGTCCGTCCCCAAAGCTGTCCAGTGCCTACCGTCATCAACATCAGAGCTCTGTTCATATCTCTACGCACTGCCACCTTTCCCGCCGGAGTGACAGCTCAATTACCGCTGATCAATTGGAAGTACTCTTCGCCATTCCATAGTCGTTCATATATCGGTGTTCTCTCCTTCTGGTTAGCGATGACCACCACAACATCGACGGCAATGCAGAGCTCTTGTCCGTAAGTCTCACCGAGTACGGGTGGAATGATGGTCACCCACCCAATGAAGAAAAGCTACAGGGCGACACCACTTGATCAATATGCTGACAATAACCTATCTACAGCCCCAACCTCCCCAAAGACTTCTCTGCGCACCAACCGGAAACCATCCGTCTATACCCCCTCTCCAACTACACATTCGGCACCAAGGAGACACAACCGGAGGAGGACCCGTCGGTTCTGGCCCGTCTCAAGCGCCTGGAAGAGCACTATGAACAACATGGCATGCGTCGGACCTGCGAGGGTGTCCTCGTCTGCCACGAACACAACCACCCACATGTGTTGATGTTGCAGATCGCGAACGCCTTCTTTAAGCTGTACGTCTTCTCAAGCTTCCCAATGTTCACCACTGGAAACACCGCAACAGCAAACTGGCGAACACGGTCTATTTGCGACATGATAGATGAGGGATGAGAGCATATAGCTGATACTGACGCCGCTGCTGGAACACAGACCCGGAGATTACCTGCACTTCGAGGACGAAGAGATTGATGGCTTCAAGAAGCGGCTGAACGAGCGTCTGGCGCCGGTTGGGTCGCAGTTCTCCGGCGAGGGCGTCAACGAGGATTGGGATATCGGAGATACCATCGCACAGTGGTGGCGGCCCAACTTCGAGACGTTCATGTATCCTTTCCTTCCCGGACACGTAACCCGCCCGAAGGAGTGCAAGAAGTTGTACTTTATCCAGTTGCCGAAGAAGAGTGAGTTTTTTCCCTGTCTTCTGGTCAAGTTCAAGTGAGACAGAACATGTCATTAATCCAAACGAATGCAGAGGTCCTCTCCGTCCCGAAGAACATGAAACTACTTGCCGTGCCGCTCTTCGAATTGTATGACAACACCGCCCGCTACGGCCCTCAACTCTCCGCCATCCCTCACCTGCTCTCCCGGTACAACTTCGAGTTCGTGGACGAGAACGATAACGTCGTCGCTGCGACCCCGGGCACGCCATATCCCGGTGGGCAGATCCCCAAGACGAAGGTTCTCGCCGGGGACAGCGACGGACAGGATCAGACGATGGCTGATAATACTGGTGAGGCGGGCGAGAATGCCGGTGAAAATGGGGTGTAGAGGTTTAACGCTATGTCGGTATGTTGATCTTGATACATTCTATTTCTAGCTATTCGTGTGCGTTTTTCATTGGGGGTTCGAGTTTAGATTGATGGATTCTCCTGGCTTGTGACGTCATGTTATATGGATGTATGGATGTTTATTAATGCGCTTGTCTTTTAGTATCAGCATGCTGGCGGGAGTGTTGAACAGCGCGCGGTTCGTTCCATGAGGTGGTGGGTTTGTTTGGATGGCGTTTCAAGGAGCGAAGACCTGCTTTTTCTTTCTATATTTTATGAAATCTCGGTTGATAATGATTGGCTTGATCCAATGACAGTAAACGGGATGTAACTACCACTCCGGCGCACGTACACTACCTAGGTTCTTGTACATGCTTTTCTACCTGTATCTCCCAAGGGTGTTTAGTTACTCATCTCGTGCGAGAGGCTGAAACTACGCAACGATACCAGCCGCTAGAGTCCATGTCTTCACCAACTTAATAGTACCCCACCAAAACCTCCTGCAACGCCAACAAGCCACTCAGATCGAGATGTCCGCAGGATGGGCGACAGACATCAGGAACCCCCGCGGAGGTCCGATGATCGACATGATCACGGACGGACGGAGACCACATACCAGTCCTCTACTGGCCCTCCACTGCAACGCCCCTCGGCTTGGCAAGGTGGCCATGCGGCGCGCGATCGCCCTGAAGAATGTCGAGTCATGGGTGCGAATTCGGCTTCCCCGCCCATTGCTGAGTGCGGTCTTTTCCTACAGTAGTCCCTCCGTCGGTCATCCTCCGTCTCCTGACCCTTTTTACCCCACCCTCCCGCCGGTATTTTGCTCTTGGTCCGGTTGTTCAGGCACACGGCACAGCGGGGACACGCTCTTGCGATCTGCAGACAGATTGGTGGGATGCCTTGGGGAAGGAGGGGAGGTCCATCGGAGGTCGGACTCGATTCTGAGATAGCGTAGCCGCTGCACAGGGGGGAGCATTCTTGCAGGTTGATTGTGATGGGCTTTTGGTGCACGGGGTGTGCGATGTCGAGACCTGGTTGGTGGAGGGGGGGTATGCCAATGTTTGTTTGCCTGAGTCTCACGGTTGCATTTGCTTTGGTCTTCCGATCAATCCTGGTTTTTACGCCGATGTACTTGCCCCGCCCGGATGGGGATTTGTTGGACCTAGAGAGATGGTGTTTGTTAGGGGGGAGGGGAAGGGAGGACATTAGGTACTATGTAGTATGTACTTATATCTGGGTGTCCGGTCCAGAGTAAGACATTCCATTCCGGTACATCGGGTTTGAGTTTCATTGCGAATGCGCGAGGATTTTGGAGTGCTATATATATCGTTTTCCCGTTTCTTTCTGTGTTGAGAGACATATTTGATGAGTCTGCGCATGATGCTGAATATCCGGTATACTTGTTTGGTGCTGGCCACCACGCTGGCAGCCTTGGGTGCTGCTTTGCCGAGTCGGCTTGCTGTGAGAGGTGAGCGCGTCTTTGCTTCACTGTTACGATATCATTGACAGAGCCACACTGACCGTATAGATGTCTCCTCATCTGTGTTGACACAGTTGAACATGTTCGCTGAGTTCTCTGCGGCAGCATACTGCACTGGCAACATCAACTCCACCGGGACGAAGTTGACATGCCCGGCGGGGAACTGTCCGACGGTCGAGCAGGCGCAGACAACGACACTGAGCGAGTTCTTCCTGTAAATACCTCTCCAGCTATGCGTCAGGCGTCATGCTAACCACTCAACAGGGATGACGAATTTGGCGAACTCGCCGGCTACCTCGCCGCCGATTCGACCAACAAGCTGATCGTCCTGGCTTTCCGCGGCAGTCGTACGCCCGCGAACTGGATCGCAAATCTGGACTTTGGCCTTGAGGACGTTGGTGAGCTCTGCGCCGGATGTGAAGTGCACGGTGGGTTCTGGAAGGCGTGGAATACTGTGGCCGACACCTTGAAGACAGAGATTGACAAGGCCCGGGCTGCGTACCCGGGTTATACATTGGTGTTCACGGGGCATAGCCTTGGAGCGGCCATCTCGACTCTGGCGGCGACAGTGCTGCAGACAACGGAGGGATATCCCGTGGAGCTGGTGAGTTGTCTGAGATGAGGTCCTAGCGCGGATTGTTCAGTGCGGTGCTAACGGGTGGTGTAGTATGTGTATGGCGGGCCTCGGGTGGGTAATCTCGAGCTGGCAGAGTATATCACCTCGCTGGGACAGAACTACCGCGTCACTCATACCGATGATATTGTTCCTCGGCTTCCACCGCGTATTGCTGGCTTCCGACACTTCAGTCCGGAGTACTGGATCACCAGCGGGAATGATGTGACGGTGTCGACATCGGATGTGCAGGTGATTGAGGGCGTGGGGTCGAAGGAGGGCAATGTGGGCGAGGCGTTGCCGAGTGTGGATGCACACGGATGGTATTTCTTCAATATTGCCGAGTGTCAGTAGGAGAGCGCCAGTGAGGGTGATGTATATAGATTGCGAAGAATGAAGTCTGGAGTATATACTTCCGCATCAGGCAAGCCCCATTTCGTCCCGAAGCGGCCTAGCGTGCGGCGAACGGCCAGCTGTTGTTCTTCCGTCTGGTTGGCCCGCATCACTTCCCCGGACCTTCACTGTTCATCCACTTCCTCTCTCCAGTCTCTCTTCTCCCTCTTCCCCAGCTCCATTCGTCGGCGGGCTATTCCGTGCTCCTCGCCCGCTCGTCCTTCTCCCCCGGCACTCGGAAGCCTGTCGCGCGCCGCCATGATTGCGTCCCCAAGATCCTGACCCGACCGTCGACAGTTTCAACCCATCCCAGCACCCCCAGCATCCTCCCTCCAACGACTCTGACATTCCCTCGAGCGTGCGATCATGCTCTTCTTTCGCAGTGGGCCAAATAGCCCGCGTCGGCGCAACAAGGAGAAAGCGATCCTTTTCACCATCCTCATCGTATACGCCCTCTACTTCCTATTCTTTGCGAAGAAATCCGGTCCGCGAAACATCGCCGAATCCAGTCACCATGAGGAGGCGCGTCAGGGGGGCCCGTATCGCGACTATCGCTCGGGACAGGCGACACCCTCTCGACGGCCGTCAGTACAGCAACCACTCCCGAAGGAAATGGTGGTGGCTAGCATGAAGGCGGACGATGTCTCGTGGCTGTACCAGTACTTCCCGGACTGGCACAAGAGCGTGTACGTGGTGGATGATAAGAAGGCCCCATTGACGGTTAAATTGAATAAGGGTCGGGAGTCGATGGTATATCTGACGTGAGAATTCCCCACGCTCGTGGCCTGAAGGGTAGTCTTCTGTCTAACCCGACCACGGCTACAGTTACATCATCGATAATTACGATAATCTCCCCGACAATGTGCTCTTTATCCACTCGCAACGATACCAATGGCACAACGATGATCCATACTATGACGGTGTCCCCATGCTGCAGCATTTCCAGATCCCGTACCTGCAGAAGCAAGGCTACGTCAATCTGCGCTGCGCCTGGGTGCTCGGATGTCCCGTGGAGATCCACCCGCACTCGGACACGCATCGTCAGGATGTACATGCGGGAGAGTATTTCAAGACCGGATTTATGGAGCTGTTCCCGGGAGTGGAGATCCCGAAGGAGGTCGGTGTGTCGTGCTGTGCGCAGTTCGGAGTGACTCGGTGGAAGATTCGCGAGCGCCCCAAGAGCGACTATGAACGGTTCCGGAAGTGGCTTGCCGAGACGCCCCTGCAGGACGAACTGAGTGGACGAATCATGGAATATTCCTGGCATAGTATGTGACCTTATCCCTGTCCTCCCGATGATTGATGCTGATACTGTCTTTTAGTGATCTTTGGCAAGGACCCGGTGTACTGTCCCACCGCGGAGGAGTGCTATTGTAAGGTGTTTGGCTTGTGCAATCTTGACTGTCCCGATGAGACCGAATGCGCGGGTCGCTATGTGCTGCCACCGTTCTCCAGTCTTCCCAAAGGGTGGCCGTATGTTGGATGGGAAGGCCAGCCACAGGATCCGAAGAAGGACCTTCCATCTTGATCCAGGGGCTTTTTGGCACCATTTTGCGAACTTGGGCGGGAGCGGGTTCCCCCGCCTAGGATGATCGCTGAGCCTGAGACGGCCAACCGCCCGGTGCACGCGTGGGTATGCCACAGACCTACAAGGCTGGCAGCGTTTGCACCACACGTGGACTGTGGTCGAAATTTGGGGTGCGAATCCCAGGACCTCTGCTCGGATCCTAACGTACCCAAGGTGCAACGCTATTCGTTGGCTATCTTGAACGTAGCGACGACCACTCAACTCTTTATTCAATTACAGATACAGCTCGACATGAAAAGATCTGGGCACTTTTCACAGCATTCTCAACATCGCCATGACTCCATATCCAAAATATCATCTACTGCCTACAATCGGTAGACAACGAGACTCATGCATAGACATAATACACCTGTATAGCTTCAATTTCGTCAATTGCGAACGGGACTTTTCTTCTGGCCCGCATCGTATCATTCTAGCACGGCCATAACTGCAATTTTTCGCGCGCAGGGATATAATGCTGGTGAGGAATGTCGCTTTCGGCTGAAGTCTCCGCGACAGTAGCGCAGTCGCAATGGTCAGGATCGACATAGTACAGAATATCCTGACTTGAAACTAACTATTCGTCGCAGGGATACAATGCGATGATATGTTTATCTGGGAATCTAGAGCAACGTAACAATCCCGAGTAGAAGAAATCGATCTTACTGTTCTTTGCAGATCTATCGTAACTAGAATCATGGATTATGTTGGAGAATATATTGCTAAAGACATGCACCCATCTGGAGAGGGAGGAAAGATTTAGATTGATACTCCGAGAAGATAGTGTATAGTTCCAAGTAGCTGGTCAACTATCAATCAAAGGCAATGTCGTGAAGAAATTGTGGCAGAAGAGAAGAGCGAAGTATATCAAAGTGGACCGAGGTTGGCCGGCGGACGGAAGTCAAGCTCTCCCCGCATCTCCGATGCTCGCCCACCTCTTCCTTCTCCACGTCAGGCCATCCACCGTGCTGTTGCAACCTCGTCCACATACAGGTAGCCCCGAAATTCTGACTTCTGACAGATCAATGACCTGACCGTTCAATCTAGTCCTTCCTCACCTCACCGCCTCTGTCCCAACAAGGCATCACATGCTACGACCGACCCTCTGGTCGTTGTCACAGAACGCACCCACGACAGTCCACCCCACCCGAACGCACGACAAGAAAGCAAAACCGACACGATGTTGATAATCGGTCTCACCGGCTCAATCGCCACGGGCAAATCCACCGTCTCCTCCCTCCTCTCCTCGCCCCCCTACTCCCTCCCCATCATCGACACCGACATCCTGGCCCGCAAGGTTGTCGAACCCGGCACAACCGGCTACCAAGCCATCGTCAAGTACTTTGGCCCCAGCACCCCCGATCTCCTTTTACCGGCAGCAGAGGACGACCCAGACGGGACCCGACGACCCCTCAACCGACCGGCCCTCGGCCGACGCGTCTTCGGCACCAGCGAAGAGCGCAAACGGGACCGACTCGTCCTGAACAAGATTGTGCATCCCGCCGTCCGATGGGAGGTGTACAAGTCTCTCGTGTACTATTTTGTCTGCGGGTATTGGGCCGTCGTGTTGGACGTGCCGCTGCTGTTCGAGAGCGGCATGGACATGATCTGCGGGACGGTCGTGGTGGTCGGCGTGTCGGATCCGGCGGTGCAGATGGCGCGGTTGCGCGCGCGCGATGCGCACCTGACGGCGGAGGATGCGGAGAATCGGGTGCGCAGCCAGGGCGATGTCAAGGGGAAGGTTGAGAAGGCGGAGTTCCGCGGCACGGCGTCGGCGCGGGGGGTGATTGTGTGGAATGATGGGGATAAGACGGAGTTGGAGTGCGAGGTACGCAAGGCAGTCAGGACGATTAGTGCGTCGAGTCCGCGGTGGTGGGCGTGGGTGTTGCTGTTGACGCCGCCGTTGGGGGTGGGCGTGGTGGCGTGGAATATGATGGTCAACTATTTGACCAAGAGGAGTTGGGATAAGAAGGAAATGGAGGAGAAGGCGAAGCTGTAGATGTTGTAGATCGGCTGGCTGGATATACTGGTGTCTGTTCGGATTACTGTATCTTATCAATTGCTTTTACGAATCGAAGTTGGAGATATGGAATATCACTATTTGCATTGATATCATCAACATTAATTCTCGCAATATGGAGACTGCACTCTTGGTCTCCTGGTCACGGTAGATTATGGGTCTTGTTCTGTCCATCCATTGGTGACTTCAACTCTGGGATCAAGATCATATAGATACTCAGTACCTAATCTAGGTCGGGTTAACACCTTCTGGAATCCCTTCATCTGCAGGGTCTCAATTACTCTTCTTTCAGTCTGATGATTTGGACCTCCCAAATCCCCTCGTGTTTTCTTGCGCCATTCGGTCGTGATGCCTGACAAGTACCTCTTCCTACAGCGAGTTAAGTCCCTACGAGTGAAGTGGCCCTCAATTAAATGGGACAATTTTACACATTCCGTTCCACGAGTTGAGTCTGCGCTGGTGATATCTGTATTTGTGACTCTTATGATATTCACAGCCCAATCAACAGGAATGATATTGGTTTGCGGTAGATATTGATCAGCAAAGCCCCGGTATACCTCTGATCATGTACTGGTGGTGGATGATACTTTGATACTCACATCCAGTGCCATGGGCTCCCTCTGTATCACCCGGATTCTAGCATACAAAATATCTTGATTAATAGCTCACCCAAGGATCATACAGAACCCTCGTGGAGCCCGGCGCATGATTGACCCGGCCAATTGAAAAAGCCAGAGGGCTTCAGGCAGCTTTCTCAATTCATTTCTAAGCATGAGAAATACCAAGAGGTATACAGGCAGAAAGAGGAAAATCATGTTTCTAGCGTCGGTCTGAAGCGGCATGCCGTATCCCGGAACCTCGCATTGATTGCAGCATATAACAAACACTTTTGTGCCGATCAACGGCTGTGAAGATTGACGGCACATAACTTGGACGAGTGAGATCAGTACATGTTCTCTGATAAGAAAGGATACGTCGTTGATTTGATCAGGTAGCTGCCGAGATCTTATTAGAATAGTAGACAGCCCTTCCATGTGCAGGCTCGCAGACCATGTTACTCCAGCAGTAGATGACAAACAAGCTCGTCTAATAATAGAGACACCTCATCTGGATCCAAGTTTTTAGGCCACGCAAGCGTGGACCGCCCATGTCCTTGAGGTGGGTAAAAGGGGCATTCATTTTATAGATGCATACCATGACAGTAAGAAATGATGCCGACTTTCCCTTGTTCTCCACGCTACACCATGACTACAGAATAGAATCAGGAGAACAGACATCAGGGTGCTCGTAGATGTTTGCTGGGTAAACAGGTTGCACAAGCCGTTTGATTTGGCGCTTCCGTTTGTCCTCGGACCTACATGGATATACGTAAGTGTACACCAAAAGGACGTAGATGACGTTGAGAATCATGAAACCAACCAGTGGCGGTCTCAGGATCCGAACTATTGAAATTTATTGACGGATGGCGATGACGTGCAGCCTCAAGGAGAATCCTTACTGGCAAGAGAACTGAAGACGATCCGATTAACTTCGGACTTCTCACAATCGTATACATCACCTGGGCCGTGCGGCATCGGTCTTTGGAAAGAGGTCAAGGTTGTTCGACGAGATCTCACTTCCATTACGCACCTCACCTAATTGTCATCCCAGCTTCAGTATCGATCAATCGATCAGGATGATGCTGTTCTGCTTCTGTCTCGACAAATCGCGCAATGTCTCGGCTGAACGGCAGGAGACGGAGAAACCGCGGTTGGTGCGCGTGCGGACACCGTCAGGAGACCAACCCTCAGACAAGCGCGTGTCCTTGCCCCAGAGGGTGCATTCGCAGTTGTCCATGCGGGAGACGTTGGGCTACAAGAGAGATCCAGGTAAGGCGCTGTCCCTGCTACATTTGGCACATCGGCTGATTTGGGAAATTAGAAATGTCTAGGTCCCGAGAGGTATGTATGATGGTAATCTACCTGTGATATATAGAGGTGGCTCAGGTGTGTCGGATTGAGAATGACACCGGAGCAGTTAGTCGCATCATATAGGAACTCGTGGTCCAAGACAGGGATCTCTCCGATCAAAGGGATCTTGAAATCGTCCAAATCTAAAGACCCTGTTGTCGAAATAAACCCCCAGGAGACATGGAAGGTTCAAGGTCCGGCAAAGACTCGAATCGAGGTCGAAGAGCTCTCTATCCCCGCCGCAGCCGGTGTTAACATGCATTCCAATCGACGGAAAAGCAACACGAATATCCATCACAGCGACCCGACTATCATTGTCGAAGAGGTCACTATACAGAAGGGCGACGTGGTCATCCTTCGACAGAAAGCTGATGACGGGTACTCTGACAGCGACAGCAACTAGCATCAGGGTTCCACTGTGCCCTTGTCGCGAGAGCATGTGTCTGCCCGCCAGACACAGGCATTGGCATGTTGCGCGATAACGCCAGCGGAGTTGCAATAGGAAAGAATATGAAGCGTATCGTGTCATTACTTGTGCTTCCGTTTCTTCTGCGATTTTCCACCACCTCCTCCCACTGAACCGTGACGGCCACCCGATATACTTGTGAGTTGGGATAACCTGACTTTTCCGGGCTGGTATTTTTTGCTGGACGCCTTTGATTTTGCTTTGTTAATCATGGATTCGAGATCGCCGTCCCCGTCTTCATCTGCGTCATCTGAGTCTGGGTCGGACTCCTCGTTCGCTTGTTGCTTTGTCTAGATATTTCATTAGTATACCAATCCTTTAAAATGACGAGTTTCTTTCCACCCACCTCAGTCTTCTTCTTCCGCTTGAAATTTCCGTAAGCTTGGCGCCCTCCTAGCCCGATGTTGTCGTCGTCCGCATCCAGTGAGTCCGCCGCGACAACCAGCGGTTGTGCGGCTGGTGCTCCGGTACCGTAATCGAGAACCCATTCCGTCTCCCCGGCCTCCGCCGCCTGACGCGCGACAGCCTCCCGTCGTTTCTCTTCTTCTGCCGCGAGCGCAGCGGAGATAGCTTCTAAGTCGGACGAGGGCGTCGCTGCCGGGCTTTGAGTCGGCGTCAGTCGTTGGCGCTTGGGGGTTGACGTCGTTGAGTCGGCCCCTGAGGGGGGCTGTGATGATTCCTTGGCGGCAGCGGTCGCAGCCGCCCGCTGCATGAACTGAAAGGGATGTGAGCAAAGGACCGTCGTGGATAGAGGTGTCTGACGTACCTTCATGGTGAGCAGTCGGGAAGACATGGTCTTCTCAGACTTGGAGCCAGCGGGGGAGCCGGCCATGGTGACGATCGGATGGCAATACCGAGGGATAAAATTCGAGATGAAGAGCACAGCCTACTCAGCAGGACAACCTACAATGCCAACGTCAGGAAGAAAGCAATGAAGTGAGCAGTGCTGCGAGAAAAACAGCAGCGGAAGAAATTCGCATGCGGCAGAACCCACGCAGGAGCAGCGCCGATTGGCGGGTCACGCGGCGGTCAAGAGGCCCGGCAAACCTCGACTGAACCTCAGGTTTCCACCTCAACTTCCTCTCTCTCCCTCTCTGTCCGCTCTCTCCCGCCCGCTTCAACCACCCCCCTTTGGCCCTCTCTCCCCTCAATTGCTGTCCTCCAGCCCAGCCCATCATGCTGCCCATCGCCCGCAGCCGTCTCGCGACGGTGTCCGCCGCCCGCTTGGTCGCCCGCGCCAGCTACTCCACCACCGTCCCTCGCTTCTCGGAGAACCGCATCCCAACCAACGACCCCAACCCGCCCGCCGTCACGCCCAATGTCTCGGCCACCAATGCCGCTCCCACCGATTCCATGGGCAGCTTCGAGTACGCTCTGCGGGAGGAGCCCGAGGTCGGCGAGCGCATCCGTCACCTCCAGGCGCCGAACCGCGCCCGCACCTGGGCCGCCAGCCAGCAGCCGCGCGAGAAAGCCATGACCGGACCTCGCTTCGAGCAGACGATAATGGAGATGCAGGTGCGTTACTCCGTGGTTCCGTGAAGAGCTTCATGTCCATGTCCTGGTCCGGCCCTTGGGGTATCCGAGGCGGGTTCCACTCGACGATGGGCCAATAGGCGTGAGGATATTAACTACAAGGATGTGATACTGACGTTATTCCCTGTTGTGGTTGTATAGCCTCAACCCCAGGCTGCCATTGAGCTTATCCACAAGCAGCCCGTTCGCTGGACGAAGAAGCGTGTCGTCAGCTGCGACGGCGGTGGTGGTCCCCTCGGTCACCCCAAGATCTTCATCAACACCGACAAGCCTGAGATTGCTACCTGTGGCTACTGCGGTCTTCCCTTTGTGAGTGACAGCCTTTGTCGAAAGAAATCACATCGGAAAATGGACAAAAGGAAAAGAGCTAATGCGTCGACAGGCCCAGGAACAGCACCGCGCATACCTCGAGTCCCTCCCTGCCACTAGCTACCCTCTCAAGCCCGTTGGCGATGCCGCCGAGGTGAACGAGACCCAGCGTGTCACTGACGGAGCGCTGGAGCAGCGGTAAAGAGTGGAGGAAGGAGCGAGCATTGTGTGTTTCTTTGGCGTTGATGACTTGACTTGTTTTGATATTTCTTTTCCCTGTCTGTCTTCCGGGGTTTGTACAGATTGTACCAGAAACAGAACTATGAGCTGCTAGAATAAAATCTACTTATTGTGTGTAACTTTCAAGTGAATGGAGTGCGATGTCTAGTCTGTGCGTCTCATTCCGAGTAGACCTGCTGTATACATGTGTATCATATCCAGTCGATAGCCTGGCCAGATTCAAAGACGAATTACAGATTCCCCTTCTCCGCGAGTCAAGCCTTTTCCCCCTGAATCGTAGCCACTACCTTGCGCGAGTGCCGACTCGTCCGGAACTCCAAATACCAAATCCCCTGCCAGGTCCCGGTCGCCAAGCGACCATTAGAAATGGGAATACTAACCGAAGCACCGATAAGGGCAGACTTGATATGAGCCTAGCAGTATACAAACAAAAACCATCAGCATAGTCTCCCATAAGTCCCCCACACTCCCTCCCGAAGCAAGAAACCAAACCGCAACACAGAACTAAGCGTGGAAGATAGGTACATACCGGCATATCATCCTCACCCTCCGCGGAATGACGATACAGATTACCCTTCCGATCATACGGGGCGATCCGATCCAGCGCATCGCTCATGTCCGCGCGCACATCGTCATCCCAGTTCTCGTTCAGGGACAGCGCACAGCTTGTGTGCTGCACGAAGAGGTTCAGCATGCCGACTTTGTAGTCGCGGATCTCGGGCACCTCGGACAGCACGTGGTCGGTGATGAGGTAGGAGCCGCGCGAGCGGGACGGGAGGGTGAAGTTCTTTTGGAACCAGGACATGATGGGGTTGTTGGGTCTGTTGGGGGTTGATTGTGTTCGTTCTGGGGAGGGGGAGTGTCTGTGTGGTGGTTAGATTGAGGATTGATGGGGTGGGGTGGATGAGTTTAGGGT
>RHLO01001275.1:0-12488 GCA_003719415.1 Aspergillus olivimuriae
GCCAGCGATCGCTGGCAAGGATCGTGGAACATGTCGATACATGGAGAGAAACATTGTGATTCTCTCTCCGGGGGAGAGGCATCCACCACCTTCACGACAGAGACCAATTCCTGACCGAGGATCGTCACAGCCACTCAATGGCGTCTAAGGAGCCGGACACGGTGGACAGTGATGCGTTGTCAAACTCGTGACGTAGTGATCATGAATGTACATTTAAAAGGGGGGAAATCGCATGCGAAGAATACGAGTCTGGTTCAATTGGGATTGCCTCGGGCAGAGGGCCCAAAACCGGCCAAAGAAGAGAAAACTGTCAAAGAGTGTCTGGGGTGGGCAAAGAGACAAAACAAGAGAAAACTCAAAAAGAAGGTGAGAAGGAATGAATAATGAATAATAATGGATGGAGAGCGAGAGGGAATACGCGAGTAATTCTCCGGCGATAACAAAAGCAGCCAGACTGACTCAGCAGTGTGGCGGTGCAGCGACATCCACTTCATCACAACTAGTTTGAGCCTGCATCGAACCATCATCTTGGCTACGATTAGTTTGGGGTTTTGACGGATGAGGAAGACTCTGACCACTGCATGCCTCTGCTGGTGTTCATTTCAGCCACGGAACCAGAATAATAATGATCGCGCACTTGCAACCGCCCCCCGAAACAACATCCCATATATTCCCAGCGCGGTAACCCCGAGGCTACTCAGCACATATAACAAACACTTTGCAATCATCGTCATGTAGGGCAGAATAAGCACCCCAACGTGTTTGACAGCCAAAAGTTGGAGAAAGAAGAGTCCCCCAGTCCGGGGTGGATATCAAGGTCGAGTCTATGCGAACTCAAATTCCACCTACAGATGGATCTAGGTATGGCCCCGACATCTATCTCCGGACGCAAGGAGGTGCCCGCACCAGTTATCGCCACCCCGGGGGCCAGATGCCCTGCTCTGGATCAGGGTCGAACAGGAGGGTATACTTAGGTGCCCGCTCCCGGCTTTCAAGATGGTCTCCTGCGTGGAGAGAAACAGAGAGTAGGAACCAGTGGATGCGAATGCCATCATGCGTATGCTCATGAAATGTTGCTAATCCTTGATCGACAGTCGGCTGAACCCGAGAATTACGGCGAAGCTCTCCACGCTCGCAATGAACACTAGAGAAAACCTCATGTCCGCTGTCAGATGAAGGTTGAAAATCTCCCAAATTCTGCCATCCTGGAGGATGCCAGCACCCATGGGCCGAACGTGGGTTCAAGCGGAAGTCTTGGATACTACTTGGCCCCTGCGGGTGAATGTGAGCATCTGTGGAGTATACATATCGTGTAACCTGATGGCCACTGACAGGTGCCGTTGTCTCTACACTGACGAATCGTATTGGGAGACGCCATCTCGATGGAATACTCCTCGAACCAAGTGTCTCGTGCGGTGGGCCTTGCTTTTCCAGGGCTGTCTAACAATACACCAACTGTATAACGAAATTCACAACTCGAGTGAAACAGGTTTCATCTTCCCCAGCTAGAGGAAACTTGATCAGCTGTAATTAAGCAATGGGGATCGTTTCGGGAAAGTTGCATTGTTATCCAGGCACCGACTGCACCGTTAACGAGATGATCCGGGAAAAGTCTTTGCAGAATGCAAGCTGATCCCTCATTCTATCTAAATCAGGGTCTAGTGTTGTAAAAGTTGCATGACTTTGGGATGCTTTTGTTATGCACTCCGTAGTCTTCGTCGTTTGTCCCTATAGTTCGCGATCGGGATCTCCTTCCAGATCGGCTAGTTGCTCTGATCGATGATCTAAACATCCCCGATCCGTCCATCCGTGCAGGCACCACAACAGTTGGAGTATATCAGGCAGACTCCCCTTAGGGTTTAACAATGATCGGACAGTGAGTAAACCTGACATGGCTGTTTCTTCCACTGCCAGCAATGGCTCCGAGCCTTCCACACCGACTACCGTTAGTAACTCTCCCCGGTAGGAAGGATTCTCCTCGGAAAAGCTCCCCTGGATGCGGTTGTACCTGAGGCTGCGACCGCACTCACCGCCTTCTCCCCGAGGACATCCGAGGGTATCCCGCATCCGCGAAATTTTCTCCTGCCCGGATTTCTCCAGCTTCATTCGACCTCTCTCCATACTCTCTTGTTCTTTCTCCATTCCTTGCATTCTAGTCTGGGTACGGGGTGTTTGCCATTGCCCGGTCCGCTTGTACTATATCCTCCCCCTTCTTGCTTTCTTTTTTCCTTTTCTTCTCTTTCCCCTCCTCTCTTCTTCTTCCTTTTTTTTTTTTTTTTTACTCTTCTATCTGGGTTCTGGGTGTCCACTGGTCGACGAAACCTGTGTCACGATACCTCCAGATTTTCGATTTCTTCTTCCTTATATAACCGCTTATCCGCCTTTCGCATTCGTCCGATCCAATGGCTCAGACCAATGGCGAGCTGGAGCACTCGAAAGGCATGTCGTCACCGGCCTTCCCGTCCCTTCGAATACCACCAGCCCAACATCAAATGTTAACTGTGAACGACAGAGTCTCCTGAGCAACTCGCCAACGGAACCCATGCGGGGGGTGAACAAGTTGAGGATAATGCCGGAGGTATGCTTGGATTGTGGTCAATGTCATCATTCTCCCAGACTCACGTCTTCCCAGGTCTCTTCCAGATCTCCGTCAAGCTTCCTCACGAGCCCTACAAGATTCAGGTGATGGTGGGTGTTTAGCGTCCAACCCTGGTAGACCCACATCGAGAAACCCTCCTAATCACTCGTTCGCCCCATATTAGGTGTCCAGCCAAGAGCAAGTCCAGGATGTCCGTCAGTCGATTGTTGAACTTCCCAGCACCTTCCAGTACACCTGCTTCCACCTGGAATTCAACGGTAGCCGCATCAATGACTTTGTCGAGCTGTCCGAGGTGCCCGATCTTAAGCCCGATTCCGAGATCGTTCTCGTGGAGGACCCCTACACCGAGAAGGAGGCCCGGATGCACGTCGTCCGCATGAGAGAGCTGGTCGGTGCTGCAGGTGATCGTGTGGACAACCTCCACGGTGTCGACGCGGGTCTGTCGCTCCATGATTCGATCGCTGCTGAAGCCGCGGCCGGAGAGGCCTCCGAAAAGGAGCACTCTCTGTCCAAGTACGAAATTGCCGGTGCTTCTTCGCTCAAGACCATCCTCCCCCGCCCTGAGGCGCCCCTGCCGAAGACTGTCAAGTCAATCTCGCTCTCCCCTTGGAACCCCGCCCCTTACCATCTGCGCCAGAAAGGCCACTTGCTTTACCTCCAGGTCACCAGCAACGAGGGCGAGCAGTTCCAGATCACTTCTCACGTGTCCGGCTTCTACGTGAACAAGTGCTCGAACGCCAAGTTCGATCCTTTTCCCAAGACCATCCCCAAGAAGCGTAGCGCTCACTCGCTGCTCACCTTGATCTCTCAGCTGTCTCCCTCTTTCAACTCTTCCTTCGAAGCCCTGCAGGAGGCCAACAACCAGAAGGACCTCCTGACCACCTTCCCCTTCCAGAACGCTATTCCCAACAGCCCTTGGCTCGTCCCCTCCCCCTCTTCCAACGTGAACGCCCACCAGGCGGATATCACTCGTTCTCAAGAGAACTACCTGATCTCCGGTGTGGATAACGCCGAGACTCTGCGTGACTGGAACGAGGAGTTCCAGACTACCCGGGAGCTTCCTCGCGAGACCGTCCAGGATCGTGTCTTCCGGGAGCGCTTGACCTCTAAGCTGTTCGCAGACTACAATGAGGCCGCCGCCCGTGGTGCCGTCTTGGTGGCCCGCGGTGAGGTCGCTCCTTTGAATCCCACCGAGGAGCGGGATGCCCAGATCTTTGTCTACAACAACATCTTCTACTCGTTTGGCGCGGATGGTGTTGGCACTTTCGCTTCCGAGGGTGGCGATGAGGCGGCCCGTGTTGCTGTTGGTAAGGATGTCCTGGGTATCAAGGCTGTGAACCAGCTCGATATCAACGGACTTTTCACTCCTGGAACCATCGTTGTGGACTACCTTGGCAAGCGTATCGTCGGTCAGAGCATCGTTCCCGGTATCTTCAAGCAGCGTGAGCCCGGAGAGAACCAGATCGACTATGGTGGAGTTGAAGGCAAGGATGTTGTGGCCACTCACCCTGACTTCGTGCCGGTCTTTGAGAAATTGTCGAAGGCTCTACGGATCAAGCAGCACCCTGTGTGGGATAAGGAAGGTGTGCGTCACGACCTCGAAGGCAGTGTGGAGACCAAGGGTCTCCTCGGAACCGATGGCCGCAAGTACGTCCTGGACCTCTACCGTGTCACGCCCCTGGATGTCATGTGGCAGGAAGAGGAGGGCTGCGACAAGTACCCTCACCACATGTCGATCATGAGACTGGAGCTCGTGGAATCGTACTGGAGACACAAGATGAGCCAGTACGTCAAGGCTGAGGTCGAGCGTCGCCGCAGCGAAAAGACCGAGGCGGATGCTAAGAAGGAGCCGTCCTCGGAGGTTGCCGAGTCTAAGGAAGAGGGATCTGAAGAGAAGACCGAAGAGGCTTCGGAACAGGAGCGCGTGGACATCTCCGGATTCACCCTTGCTCTGAACCCGGATGTCTGCAGCGGTCAGATCCCTCAGACTGCCGAAGAGAAGGAGCAGTGGGCCCAGGATGAGAAGGAGGTCCGCGATGCCTGCGATTTCCTGCGCAACAAGGTCATGCCCGAGCTTATCCAGGATCTGCACGATGGAGATGTCGGCTTCCCCATGGATGGCCAGTCTCTTAGTCAGCTCCTCCACAAGCGTGGTATCAACATCCGCTATCTCGGCAAGCTGGCTCAAATGTCCAAGGAGAAGGGTGCTCGTCTGGATGCCCTGACGACGCTCCTTGTCCAGGAGATGATTGCTCGTTCCTTCAAGCACATTGCTAACAAATACCTCCGCAATGTTCCTGCTCCTTTCGTTGCCTCTTGTTTGGCTCATCTCCTCAACTGCCTTCTCGGCACCGACGTCAACGCCAATCCCCGTGCGGAGATTGACTCTTCCTTGCGTGAGGTCTACCCTGAGGGCGACTTCTCCTATGAGCAGGTGACCCCTGCCACTCTCCGGGCTGAGATCGCCAAGCAGACCTCCACCAGATTCCGCTACACCCTGGAGGGTGAATGGTACAGCTCCCTGCGCCACCTCCAGCTTCTCCGTGACATTGCCATCAAGCTTGGTATCCAGATCGGCGCCCGTGAGTTCGCCTTCTCCAAGGCTGATCTCCCCGCCAAGGCACCGGCTACAAACGGTGTCAACGCTGTTGGCCAGGAGGACAACAGCAGCAGCAAGAACAAGAAGAAGAAGAAGGGCACTGACTCCAACTCCCCGGCTCGTGCTGCCGTAGAGGAGAAGCCTGCCCTCTCGATCGTTGCTGATGACATCGTCAACGTCGTGCCCCTGGTGAAGGATGCCTCCCCTCGCAGCTCCCTTGCTGAGGAGGCTTTGGAAGCCGGACGTATCTCTCTTATGCAGAACCAGAAGCAGTTGGGCCAGGAGCTCATTTTGGAGTCTCTGTCTCTGCATGAGCAGATCTACGGCATCCTTCACCCCGAGGTCGCCAAGCTCTACCACCAGCTTTCTATGCTGTACTATCAGACCGACGAGAAGGAGGCCGCTGTGGAGCTGGCTCGCAAGGCTGTCATCGTCACTGAGCGCACCCTGGGCGTTGACTCGGCGGATACGATCCTTAGCTACCTCAACCTGAGTCTGTTCGAGCATGCTTCTGGCAACACCAAGACCGCCTTGGTCTACATCAAGCATGCGATGGATCTGTGGAAGGTCATCTATGGTGCCAACCACCCTGACTCCATCACAACCATGAACAACGCTGCTGTGATGCTGCAGCACCTTAAGCAGTACTCCGACTCTCGCAAGTGGTTCGAGGCCTCGCTCGTTGTCTGCGAGTCGCTGTTCGGCAAGCAGTCGATCAACACTGCCACGATCCTCTTCCAGCTTGCTCAGGCCCTGGCTCTCGACCAGGATTCTAAGGGCGCCGTCGGCAAGATGCGCGATGCTTACAACATCTTCCTCCAGCAGCTGGGTCCTGAGGACCGCAACACCAAGGAGGCCGAGACCTGGTTGGAGCAGCTCACTCAAAATGCGGTTTCCATCGCTAAGCACGCCAAGGATATCCAGGCCCGTCGTCTGCGTCGCATCAATATGAACCCCCGTTCCCTTGGCACCAAAGTCCAGCCTCAGGTTGGCCAAACAGCTCCGGAGACCGCCGGCGTTGCAGATGCGTCGAACTCCTCTCTGGATTCCCGCAGCATCGACGAGTTGTTGAAGTTCATCGAGGGCGGTGACACTTCCAGCTCTTCCCGCACAAAGCAGAAGAAGCGCGCAGCCGCCAGCAACCCTAAGCTTCGTGGCTCGAAGAAGTCATCCGCTTAAGCGGGGACTTCTGGTTTCATCATGTTTCATTTCCTCTCCTGGGTTAAACAAACGAAAATTTCATATTGGTTTCTTCGGCTTGGCCTGTGTTAACATTTAGAATATATTGTCATATTGGGACGGTCATGTCCCGGGTTGGTATGTTGGATGAGCGGGATGACAGCCTTTTGTCTTATTATCTTTGATTTCCTTTTCCTGTTCTTTTTCTGTAGAAAGCTCTCTACTCTCTCCAATGGTTTGGACTGTTCTATCGCGGGCAATGCATAACAAGGTCGGTGATTTGCATGTGGGAATACTTGATGTGTTCTGTTAGAGTTGTTAATCGTAAGAAGTCGTAATTATATCTGAAGGGACTGGGCCGAGTCAGCAGCCATCCTACCTACGCGTATATGTATTTAGTCTGACCCCTTATGAGGCATTTAGGGGGTTGATAGTAATTTACGATTTGAACTCTTCTATTATATTCTTGATTCTACCCCATTTGGTCATAGATTTGCAATTGCAGGAGGGTTCCACCCACTGACATCATTACACGCCACTTATTTTTGACCACACACAAGATAGCAAGTAAAAAGGCTGGAGTGCTGGAACACTGCTGATTTTCCAGTACCTAGGATCCTAAGTCTCTGTATATACAGGTAGTATGGCACTGCTCAGGGGTCGCGCCCTCTAAGCCTTTTGTTAGGCCGAGCAGAGCAAGCCTAATCGCATTGTTACATTGTATTGTATGTATTGAGCTCTGGAGGTAGGCCTCATTAATAAGTACTATAAGAGAGAATTTTCAGGATTCCCTAGATATAAACATAACATGACGTCGAACCATGCATAAACTATGCCATCAAGCTCTTTGCGTGGAGATAAAGTACGGCGTTTAGGGCTTTTTCTCTTTCGGATCAACGATAATGCGCCGCTTACCGCTTTGGGTGGTGCCTCTGTTTACATCCGTCCCTCGATCGTCACTCATCACCCATCCTCGGGCCTCCAACCCCTTACAATATCATGATTCGAGTGCATGATAGTTCATAGCAGTTTTATTTTGAATCATTTTTGGTCTTCTTGGGCTTTTTTCCTCGGTATATTTTGGCTATCCCGATGCATTTATCGCATCAATGACATGTACCCTGCAGCAGACAGTTTCCGGTAGGGCTTGCTTCGGTCCACCCCAAATACGCAGATATAGACAAGAGGACGATTTCATGGTTGACACAGCTCATCTTACTAGGTCATAGCATTATCGTGTCATGGAAGACATTCGACCGACCGCGCGATGGGCAAATCGCATGTTGCGCCCATTAACCTCCGTCTACCACCGATTGGAAAAGCACCACGAAATCCTCACCAGCATTGCGGACACAAAGTTGAGAGAGCAATCCGATGCGCGTAGATCCGGACATCACACTACCACCACCACACAACCGACAAAGACCACCAGTGCCGAGGAAGGTGTCGTCGCATATTCCGATGAAGAGCCCGGCGACCCGGCTTGGGTGCCGAAAAAGCTGGACAAGCGGCGCATCCGACACAATTACTCCAGTCGCGGACAGAGAAATGGAGGGAGAGGAGTCAGGCGGAGCAGACTGCGAATTGGCAGCCCGGAGCGCCAGAAAATCTTGCCTGGCGCGATCGAAATTGCGACACCGTTGATCACGGGAAAAGCGCGCGGGAACCTGGAATGCTCGTCGCTCAGAAAGCAGCTTTTTCGAAGCCCGGCGGCGCTTGCGCATGCGACTACGTCCAACGGGCCGCGACGGGCCAGTCGAACGAATAACCCCAGTTTTCCCGCGTATCAGGGGTCGTGGAAGGAGGTGTTGGATCTATCGGGCGACACGGGACTTGTGGATATTGCGCGGTACCTGGATCGCATATTGCTCAAGTTTCTGAATAAGACTCGAATTGCTCCTTCACATGAGCGAGGACCTCGTACGTTGCTGTCTATGATCGTGCGACGGCTGCCGGAGTTCATTGCGGAGGAGCAGAGGATACAGGATGAGTTGGAAGATGACAATTGCGATGCGGATATGTGCGATGCCTATTTTACAGAATTGGAGGCCCATTATGCCCCAGCTGGATCTGGGTGGGGACCGTTGCGCGAAGCTGTACGCTCTCAGGGGATTCACCTTATATCGGAGATGATACACAGGGGATGGGTCACGCCGTTGGCAGCCTGTCGGCTGATGGGGGAGTGTATGAATCAGGGAGAGTTTGACGCTTTCGAGGCTTTAATGTCCAAGTGTCTCGCCACGGTCGAATTCTACGACTATCCTACCGTCTTTGAGCTTCCCAAGCCATCGGGCCATTGCGATGACCCCATTCATATCCTGGGTGTCTACTATACCCGGGCAGCAGGGAGACGGTCTTTTGTGTTCAAAGAGATGGCAGGCCTACTTCTTCGTCGCGCAGTCCCTCCAGAATGGATGGTCACCTCTACATGGAAGAAGTGCGTGGATGGGGCGATTAAGTCGGTGTCTCTCGATGACGGCAATTCATCGGCTGCAACCAGGTTGGTCGAAGCCATTATCTTCGCCGCCGGTGGTATTCACCCGTGTATGGAAACGCCCTTGCCTCAAATCGATGGACCAACGGCCCTGCGCGCAAGTCGTTCACGGGGGACTCGTGCTTCCTCTGGCCCCAGCACCCTATCCAAACTCCAATCCCCATGTCCAATCCCCATCCAAGACGCTTTGAGCAACCTGACGTCTAGTCTGATGACAGCACTGTGTGGGATGTCGATCGCACGGTCGCAGGCTCCCGCCAACGATGTTAGACTTACGGGTGTGAAAGTGCGAAACACTATTGGATGTCTAGCCCTTGCTGTCCAGCGGGCTATTGGAGTGGATTCTTTGGAAGATAATACCCGGCCAACGTTTCAGTCACTCCGCCGGGGTCTTGTTCTGTTGGGCGACTTGATGCTGCAATGTGGTGAGACAACACCGTCCAACGTGGTGGTGGACACCGTCTCGAGGCAGAAAATTGAGTCGTTCTTCCTGTCACTGGCCGGCGAGCATGAGATGGTGAAAGAGTTGGCTGAGCTTGTCCGACAAGTGTTTCGCTGCTGCGGGCACGTCGGCAAGGGTGATGATGATAACCGAACCCATCAGGAGATTCGCAACAAAGTGTCAGATCTTGCGCAGTTAACAGACTTGCACGGCACCTCTATTTTCTTGGGCAGGGTGGCCGCAGAAACTGCCATGGCGTTTGCTGAGACCACTCTCGACACAGATGACCATGCGTGGGCGATGGAGATTCAAGAAATGGTTGTTTCAAGCCAGTGCAGCCAAAGGAGCATACAATCTCCTTCCCATGACGCATTTTGGCATGATTCGGCGGGGCTCTATCGGTGGGAGGACAGCATTGGCGAGTGGGTGGCCAGCACCCCGATGCCCAAATTCAAGGTTCCTCAGGAGGATCATCCATTGAAACAAGCTTCCAGTCGGCCACGTTTTCCAACGACCATCGAGTGTTCCACAAGCAGCAATTCGCCGATCTCGAGTCAGGGGGACGCCGCGTCAAGCATCACATCGTCCGCACCATCCCTCTCGACCAAACGGACCTACGCTAGCGAGCCTATCGTCACGAGGTCACAGAAGCGACTTCGGGCCAATCCTCCGAAGGTATATCTGGAGCACGCTGGTGCTTCTTCCCCCGCAAGCTCCGACCAGTCAGGGTTCCAGACCTCTCCATCTGAATCAGAGCATGCACCGATAGCCGCCCGGACCCGGGCCGCCCGTAGTGCCCTGCAGGAGTTATCATCAGGGAACCTGGAGCCGAAACAGGCGATATCCAAGGCGCGGGATCCGGTGGAGATTACCACCAAGGTCGAAGTAGTTATTATCAACCGGAGAGAGCCTTCCCCTGCGAAGATTGAGGCCCCGATGCCGGCCCAGCCTATCAGCGTGCGCACCCGCTCAACGATTCGGAAATCGCTTCCTGTGAATCCATCGGATGAGAATCGTCGGGGTCCGTCTGCTCGGCGATTCTCCGGTGGTGTCCTTCGCCGGCGAAGTATTGTCCCCTGCTCTCAGGATGAGGGGAGCGATGATGAGCTCAGTTTCCTCTGAGAGCTGACATTCTCGGAAGTATTTTGGCCTTGTTGGTGGTACTTGCTCTGTCGACTCTTTTTGCTTTTTTTTTTGTATTTTGATTGATTGATTGACTTGGTTGATGGGCTCTTTGGTTTGTTTTGATCGGTTATTTTGATCGGCTCGTCAGGCTTGAATCTTTTAGGCGCTTGGGATTGATGGTCGCGATGATACCCGGGGACCATGGCGCATTCCTTTTCTTTTTCTTTTTTTCGACCTTTTAGCTCGGTTTTGCTAGGGTAGCGGATTAGCTTGCTCGGTCTGATATGATCTATATGATACCTGTTTGGATCCTCCAACTCTAAGTGGTCCCTTGAAGGAAGCAATCTGATGCAGCAGCCCAAAGCCATGCTCAACCTGCATCCACACGTCACCCGGTGCCAGTATCCACCCTAGTCGAGAGTGAAACTGGCTGAAACTCGAGTCCGGCCGGTGGCACCCCGCGACATTCGATTCTCATCGTGGCCTTACGCGAGTCTATATCGACCCCGTGGTTTTCAGGGGCTCCTGTGGCGGTGTGGGTAGTTATCTCTTCCTGTTTTTGGTGGACGATGTGTTGGTCCATCTTGGTGGTGTCGTCGCCTCACCGTCCGACACGGTCTACCGGTCAGGTATCTAAGTGCCTCGACGATCGGTGCCTATCTTTGGTTTCGTCGACGGGTCAGTGATCGAGACCTTAGTACTGGGTATTATTGAGCAGATTTTTCCTGGCCTAGCCACGCTGGACTCAGTGTTGGTGGAGACTGTCTACGAAACGCAGACTGGCCAACCACTCTCGCGGGGGTCGGTCTGGCCTCATCTGGTGGAGGCATTCGTCCCCGAGGATAGAATTTTGCTGTTTGCGCTGGACATACGGAGTACTACTCCGTAGGTCCTCCGGAAGGTGTTGGATGTGTGCCTGGGAGGGAACCCTATATAGGTCGGCAGGGTTCATGGCGGAACCGTGGGCGAGGGTGGATCGAACCCGTTCGGACCGTCATCCAGACGGGGTTCCAGTTGGGTTCGTGATAAGGATGACAGGAGAGGAGACTGTCGGGGGGGGGAAACCCGTGGGCACCGAGGGGCTTTGGTGCAATCATGGTCTGCAGGAATCCGGTCGAGGGTTGATATCCATGGATCATGCAGGGACTGATCTTATTCCCTTGGTATGTAGGTACCGTATTCTCTGCAGCGGCGGATCATTTTTGGGATGTGACCTATCTCGAACATGGTCAGTCGGCACGGATAGATGGGGAGTGTGATAGGGCTCGAAACACCGGTCATGTCCTGGGTTTCTGTGACGCTATTCGGAGCGGAGGACGGTGAGTGGCGGAGGAAGCGCCAAGCAGAGCAATTACTTGGGTTAATCTATATGAGGGCTGAGAGGGGTTTAGGGTGGCCGATTGGGGTCTAGTTGGATCTTCGTATCTCTCTCTTTCTCTTCCCTCTTGTCTCTCTCTCTTGTATCCCCCTCTCTCTGCTGTCTATCAATTAATCTCCCTTACCACCTCTCGACGCACAATGGTCATGGCCGCGGACAACCAGCTGAAGTCGGCGGAGAAGACTGCCGCCCGATCGCCTCCAGTATTGGAATGATGCCCCAATGCTGCTCCACCAGCGGCTGCAAGGGCGAGTCGCCAAGTCTCTCGATCGTTTCATCGTCCCTCCACTCACGCACCGCATCGCCACTCGTCACAGCTCGGGATGCGCTGCACTGGTCCCCCCTGGAAGTCCTTTTCTTCCTCGTCTCTGCCCGGCTGTGCAGTCCGTCGCCGTTCTCTTCTCCCCCTTCCAGCGCACGATTGAGTCGTCGGATCTGGACCCTTTTCTCCCCCTCTCGTTACTTCGCAACTTCGCTTCTTGGCAGCTAGACGGCCCAGTTTCTTGGTATCCCAGGCCTCTGCCATTTTTCATCCCCTTTTAGATCGGCAACTTCCAGTGACTGGCTCACTGGTATCTGTTTGACACATTCCGCTCGTTGCCCACCAACCTCTGCCATTCTTCGCCTCGCGCTGCCTCTCCCTTGTCGGTCGCCGTCTCTCTCTCTCTCTCT
>RHLO01001277.1:0-12448 GCA_003719415.1 Aspergillus olivimuriae
ACCTCTAGGAGATTATTCTCATTAGTCAATTCAATAGTTTTGATGCCTCACTTCATTCACGCTTAAAGATATGATGTTTCGATATTCGAGAAGCCAAAGGAAGACAAATGAATGTCTGTTGAATTATGGCGGAAAGGCTGCTGTCGCTTATGTTGGAGTACCAAGTGTTTAGAAGCACCTAACTCACCATCAGATATTATGATCGTGGAAGACTAGAGGTAAGAAAGAGAAGGGGGATCCAAAGGAGAAGGGTGTTGTGTAAGATGTAGTGTATAACCCGGACAATTTAGTAGATCACGTTTGAAACTATAGATTTTGGGGTCTAAGCGATAGACGGCATCATATCAATGATAACAGAATGATGATACTAGGGACTTAACAAGCCCAGAGTGGGTTAACCTGACTGCTGTCCCCAACACATATCCTGTCCGTAACCAGCCATCGCTCGCATTTAGATGTCACTAGATGAGGTAAAAGTAGTGGGGGAGTAAGCCAATTCAGTAGATCATGATTCTGCCATCTATGCTATGTAACATGAAGAGGTTTCCATCATCACCATGTCGACGGACACATGGAAAAGTCCACCCCCAGGACCAGCGCAAGAGACATTAGGAATTAGGAAGAATAAACAGCACAGCGAGCAGAAATGACCACGTTCCATCAGCATCAGGCGATTGCCGGTCCCAATCTAAAACCCAGGGATCGGCGTCCATAAAAACAATAAAACAGGAAATAGATGCAGTTTGTCCTGCGTCCTAACATGACCGACGCCGATGCAGTGTGAACAAATAAAAAAAAGAAGAATATACATGTACACAGGTGAAGGCGTGAGCCACATTAATAATACAGGACATAGTCACACGGGCCATGTGTGCGTGCCAGGAAATAATAAAGTAGAAATTAAGTAAAGGCCATGCAAGAGGGATACCAGTAGGTGGAGGGAGGCCGCAGGAGACTGAAGATCGCATGGATCTTTTACCGGGCCTCTCGATCGACGTCGTTGTTTACAGCAGCCCTGGAGTCATTCTGGGCATCAACGCTCGTGACAATAGCGGCTGCCTGTTCAATGGTTTGCTCCAACTTCTCGTCCGGGATGGAGTGTGAATCGCGAGGATCACCGGTATCGTAAGGTGCGGAAACTGCCACACTGCTGGCAGGAGAATGGGACCCGGCAGAGACGTAAGGGTCGTCAGCCACCGAGGTCGCGCGGCTATCGGAATCGTTGGCTTGTTCAGGGTCATGATCATGATCATTCGTGACAGCAGGACCGTCCAGGACTCTGCTGTCCGTATCGTGTCCGTTCTCGGCGGAGACATCGGGAGCAGCCTCTGTCTGCTGCTCTCCATCCATAGCTCTTGGCTCCATATCATTGGTCGGGGTGGACACTGGTACGATGCCCCCACCAATTCGGGACCAGAACATCCTCTCGCGCAAGCAGACGGTCTCTTCCCAGGCATCTTTCTCTTCCTCGGCATCGCCAACGCGGACATGACCGTCCAAGATCATACGAAGGTAGCCGGTAAATTCGCAGCAAGAACGTACGCGTTCGAGACAAAGCACGCAGAGAGGATACCGTTGTGCGGATTCGCTGTCAGATGTTCGGAAGCGGTGGGTTCTTTCATTGACGGTTCCACTTCGTCGCTCGCCGCACAGGGAGCAAGGGAACTCATACTTTTTAGATGATTGGGGCATGGGCTCCACGACCAAAGTACCCTCGCAGATGCCGCTCAACACCGAGCGTCGTGTCAGCCAGGAGAGGCTGGGAGCCGCATCCAGACGCAATGTCGGCTCGATGTCTTCTGAGAGCACTCGCTTGTAGAAGCGAGTTTCTTTCAACGGGGTATGAGAGGTTGAGGGCTGGGGGGAGGAGAGGCTCCCACTCGGAGACTGGGGTTGAGCCTTGGCAGGCGACGAAGAGGCGGAGCCGAAGGATGCACCACCCAAGCTAGCCAGGCTCATGACATTCAGGCCCGCATAGGAGCCGCTGGTTGCTCGGCTGGGCGGCTTTGACGAGCAGGTGAGGGTGAATAATTCCTTAAAGTCCTCGAAGGCCTGGATATCTGTTCGGCATATCGTCTTCAGCAGATGCGGAAAGCTGGTTGAAGGCCCGGGAGTGAACTCTTCGAAGCAAGGAGACGGTTCCAGCACTGCCGGACTTTCCGAGATGTTCCTGGCGATCGGTGGGAGTTGCTGAGGCCCAGTAGGCGAAGATGGCGCAGTTGAGTTGAGAGTCCGCGTTTCGAGGTCCTCTCTGGATACATTGATTGCCTGCAGCACCGACTTGAGCTCGGCTAGTTGTTCTTGATGGGATGCGAGGAGCGCTTCGGTGTCTTTCACTTGCGAGCGGAGTTGCTCGTTCTTTTTTTCGACCGCCTCGCGTTCGTGTTTCGCCGCGGCAACCATCTGACGAGGTTAGCTTTGAAGACTTGCATTGATATGGTCAAGTAGATAAATACCTTGTTAGCTTCTTCAAAGAGAGCGGCAGTCAACGTTTCCAGCTCCTGCTCGATGCCCTTTTTCTCCTTTTCGACCAAGGCGCGTTGGGCCTTTTCGTCGGCTAGCGCGGCCTTCAGGCGCATGATCTCATAGTCGACATCTGACTTTTTGATCATGACCTCCTGGTCAATATCCTGCCGGTATTTCTGGTTTTCGGTCTCGAGGGTCCGAATCTTGGTCTGGGCCCGTTCGAGCTCTTGACGGGTAGCCACCAAGCTATCATCGAGGGTGGTTTGCGTGTTGATCGCCTCCACCAGCTTCACACTCAGCGTCGCCACCTCGCTGCTGAGATCGGGATGATGCGACTGGGAGGACGAGGACTCGGAGAGATCGATACTACTCCCCAGGCGAGGGTCTTTCAAAGTGCTGAAGCCACTGTCGGGGAAGTTCCCGACGCTAGTGGAGCGGACGGTGGGATTGGGACGATGAGGCGAGAGGATGGCGGCGATATCGTTGGCGGATTTCGCTTTGGTGAGGGTTCGGTCAGGAGAGAGGGAGCGATTCTCCGAGGAGAGCGACCGCTTGTGATTGGTCGTGCGCAGCATGGTGGACGGAGAGAGAAGATTGTGGCGAGAATAGTAGGAATGGAAGGCGATTAAACTGGTGGGCAGTCAGTGGCGGGCCATGAGGGACGCAACAGCAGGCAATCCGGGGGAACAAGAGAGACGCACTCGGCCATGATTAAGAGAGGGGGAAGATTCAGGGAAGGCGAGTTCTGGGCAGCACAATGATGGCGGGCGGGTGTCACGACCACGTAGAAGCGCCCAGATCGGCTGTGCCCATTTGCACCCGAGTGGAGTGGGAAAAGGAGTGTTGGGGGAAGTCGGCGTCGAGGTGACGAAGTAGGGGGGAGGACGAAAGGCAATGCACTGTCCCCGCCAGCGCGCAGATGGGTGAGGTCGAGTTGTTGGCTCAGCGGTTGGGATGGCGAGAAAGAGAGAGAGAACTTGGGGGTAGGAACAGGGAACGGATGGCCGGTTCAGGAGCGGTCGACAAAGACCCGGGGGAGGAGGATTGAAGGAGAGACGGATGGAAGCCGGAGAAGATGAGATGAGGGGAGAGATGACGACGGGAGCGAGATTGGAGGGCCCCTCTTTGGCGGAGGGAAAAGAGGAGACGCTGGTGCGGTGGTTGGAGAGAGCGAGGACGCAGGAATGGATGATGAGGACTCGTCGACCTGTACGGTACAGAGTACCGCGCTAGTACGCGGGAGGTACCAACCACAGCGACGGTGACGATGGGGGCGTCGCTGGTCCTTCAGCGGTACCTGGGCGGTACTTTTCTTCCGGGACTCGTCGCCGGCAGCGACGGAAGGGCAACTAAGGCTCACCGGGAGAAACGGCCAGGGCTCCGTCTGACGGAAGTATATTAGAGTCGTATTCCTGCAGTATCTCGGGGCTCGTATACCTATCTGGAGGCAAATGGAAGCCGGTTTCCCCTTAGTCAGCCATGTCCGGATCGGGACTGCCGATCACCCCGGCGATGAATGCCGTTTGGGGGAGTCTCAGTCTCTTCGTACTCTCCGTATGTACCTACTACTACGAGGTACATAGTCCTAGTACGGAGGAATCCTTGGAAAAAGAGAATATCCTCGGCTTCCATCCCGGATGACCCCAAACACATGATCTCCGGCAGAATGACCATGACTGGCTGTCACTTGTCGCAGTTGGCGCCCGTTCACCCGCCCCCTGACGCCCGAGATCTGCTGTCCCAGTACTAGTATTACTGGGGGTTCTGTCGAGAAGTGAGTATCGTCTATGGTGGCGGAGATCGCAAGAATGCGACGACAGGACATCCTGTATGATGAACCTACGATCTGGATACCGCCGAAACTCAATCATAGTCCCTGGTGTACCACCGGTAGAGGACAGAATTCGGAGTACACACCGGATTATCCCCGCAAGGACTGGTTCGTCACGGAGGTTGTCGGTGCCACTATGCGCTCTTAGTGCCGCGATCTGGAAATAAGAGTGGCTCTCGCGAGGCTCGAATCACGCTGGGCGGGGCCGATGACGACACTGGCAGCAAGCAAGTGAAACACCCTTCCGCCAGCAGCTCCGTGCGGCGCCTACATAGTAGGACTTTTGATCTCGATTCATTGGCAATCGCTCGTGGACCGCAGACGAGATGCGCCCATCAATGGCGGCTGTTCAGGTTACTGGCGGTGGAACGTGTGGCGCGGTGCTGCTGCTCCCACGACGGGGAAGTCTCCAAGTAGTGACAGAGTACTCGTACCTTATCTGACGTTGAAGGTACCTTACCGTCGGATGTATCGATACGGCGATGGTACGCGACCAGACGGGTGCCTCATGGCGCCCCACCATTTGCAGCCTGAGGCCCCCAGGCAGGAAACAAGTGGGGTTGGAAACTTCTCCAACAGTCAACTCATCCAAACCCCATCCTGACTCGTGGTCGACTCCTTGCACCAAGAATCCCCCCCCCCCCGCAAGGAGAGATTGGGTATTACCGACACTTTTTGCACCCATCGTGCCCTCTATCGTATCCTGTCTCTCGTGCACCCGCGCTGTGATCGATCCCGCCGACACCAGAGACGCACACATACACCATGGCCGACGCTGAGCTGGAAGAGGTGAGTTGGGTCCCTCCTGGCGTGGGAGAGCCCGAGCTCCTCGCGTCAGGTCCCGGTACCAGAATCACTGTCTCATGCGCCCACAGATCCGACGGGCTCGTCTTGCCCAGCTCCAGCAGCAACAAGGAGGCGCCCGCGGCGGTGCCGACAACCAGGAGGAGCAGAGAAAGTAGGTTTAGATCCGCATCGCCAACAATCCCACCCGACGAGACCCTTTGACTAACAAATTTCTGTCAACAGACAAGCAGAAGGTATGATCGACTAACGCAATCATTGGTTTTTGGGCATCCGTGCGACGCACACTCGTCACCCCCACTAACCCGGCTTCCCACCCAGCTGAACGACGATCCGCCATCCTGTCTCAAATTCTCGAACCCGAAGCCGCCGACCGCCTGGGCCGCATTCGCCTCGTCAAGGAATCCCGCGCCGTGGACATCGAAAACCGTCTCCTCATGCTCGCGCAGTCCGGCCAGCTGCGCCAGAAGGTCTCCGAAGACCAGCTCAAGCAGCTCCTCAATGCGATCGCCGAGAACCAGCGCAAGGACGAGGAGGAGCAGAAGATTGTGATCAACCGGCGGAATAACTGGGATGACGATGACGACTTGCTGGATCTGTAGGTGGCAGGTAGGGTCCTGGGGATTGCATATTGATCGTTCCGCGTGTGCGGCAATTTGATACTTGCTGGCTTCTCCTGAGCATATATGTCTCTAATACCTCCGTCATCGACAAGATGACCAGGCGCGACGACTGGTTACGATGCGACTGATTCTTTCCTCATTCAAAAGTTGTGACCAATGTCACGAATCATCTACAAAATGAGAACATTAACGACTCCCAATGCGATCACGATAAAACATCCTTGTCTAAATGAATTTCTGGCTATCGAAGGCCATACTATTATACATACAATTACAACACCAACACCGAGCATCTGTAGCCACCTACCGATCCGCTCCAAAACCCTCCCCAGAAGAAAGGATCAACCACTCTGCCCCAACCTCTCCTTCTCTCTCTTCCTCTGCTCCCTCATCATCCTCCGAATCTCCCTCATATCCGGCGGCCTCTCAATCCCCAACTCCGCCCTCAGAACATCCACATCCTTCTCCAAGATCTTCTCCCAATACACACAAATCAACTCCGAACTCCCCAACCCACTCCGCACCGCCCACGGCAAATAAATCCTCATCAACCGCTCCCGCTCCGCCGGCTTCAACCTGACCGCCGCAAACATACTCAGCCCCGTCATCGGAATTACCGTATTCAGAAACTCAAACGCCTTCAACGCCAGTTCACCCTCCACAAATATCGGCAGTCCCGTCACCGCATGGTAGAAGTCGTGACACTCGCGGTACCGCTGCATCACGTACGCGCATTCCTCGTCGTCGATGTATTTGACGTTGTCGCGCGTGTCGGGCGAGACGCCCTCGCGGTCCAGCCAGGCGGCGTAGGTCCGTCCGACGGAGTTCTCGGGCAGGGAGCGCAGGTAGGGCAGTTGGAGCGTTTCGGAGGTGATTCGGGGGCGGTCGCGGAGGATTTGTCGGCCTGTTGGGGAGGAGAGCATGGCGTCGCGGAGGCGGTAGATGAAGTATGGGGTTGCGGTGGCTTCGCCGCAAGCGGCGATCAGGTCTGATTCTTCCGTTAGTATTGCGTGGATGGTTGTTTGTTTGTATTCTTGGTAGCTGGGAGTGGTTGTTCGGGACAGTTTGATCTGGTGTAGGGTTGAGGAGGAGGGATGGATGGAGAGGAAAGGAGACGGACCTGCTCGCCAGGGATCGATGAGAGCGCCCACTGCAGACCCTACGGCGAGGGCTCCCCGCTCGACAAAGTTCAATGGCACATGGCCGGGATATTTTGGTGGCGGCCGGTTCACGCCGGAGAACTGGCGTTGGGGTGGGTGGGAGGAGGCGAGAAGGACGGAGGACGGGGCGGAGAGGGCCAATTCACGAGAAGCACCGAGTCTGGTGCTTCGCCGTGTTAGAAGCGACATTTTGTGTAGTCCTTCCTCTGTGTCGTTATTGTCGTCGGGGGTTGGATGATGGGCTGGAGAAAGTTGGAGTCGGGTGGTGTGATGCTCCGGTGGCACGTGCGGACCCGGGACCCGCTGATAAAGATCGATAAGACAACAATTTTTGTACTCGCTTCTTTGACCTGAAACACTTGTCAATGTCATTGTTGGTATCATCATGGTGGTGCTTGATTTGTTTTGATCTGAGTGGTGTTTGGGTCGGAGTCTACAGGTGTATACATACGAATCTCTCACCAGCAGCAGGGTCGAATTGAACCCCAATGCCCGAAATGAAACCAGACTGGTGGCCTGGCGAAGACCATGAAAGATTCACCGAATGGGCCATATCCCGCGGGATCCTGGTGAATGGCGTCGCTCCAGCTCGATTCCCCGGTCGAGGACTGGGTATGATGGCGACCCGGGATATAAAAGCAAGTCCTTCTACCTCTGCTCCCGGATAGATACACTGACCATATCGAATTGCAGAAAACCGAGGCTCTAGTAACAGTGCCATTGTCGGCAATGCTAACGATTGAACGGGTCCCGGCTGAATTCACTCGCAAATTCCCAGACGGAACACCCGTCCACGCCATCTTAGCCGCATTCCTCAGCAACGGAGATCCAGAAGATCTCAAAGACTACGATCTATGGCGAAAGACGTGGCCGACACGTCAAGATTTTCAAGACAGCATGCCCCTCCTATGGCCCCAATCTCTACGAGAGTCGTCAACTCCATCAGGGGGGGAAGTGAGCTTCCTCCCGCCGTCAATATCAGGCCGTTGGAATACCATCCCGAAACGGAAAAGTGAGATCGAGTACGAGACGTCGCATCAAAATCTCCTCCCAGAGCAGGAGAAGCGATTGCGGTGTGCTTGGGAGAGTGTTGTGGCTGTCTTTCCTGATGCTGACTGGGAGAGTTTTTCGTATCATTGGCTGATTGTCAATACGAGAAGCTTTTATTATTTAATGCCTGGGGAGGAGGCGCCGGAAGATAAGAATGACGCGATGGCGTTGCTGCCGTTTGCGGACTATTTCAATCATTCGGATGTTGTTGTAGGTGTGACTCTGGGTTTGTGATCTTGCTGGAGTGTACTGACTGGGATTTAGTGTAATGTCCATTTCGACGGGGACAAGTATGTCTTTCGAGCTACTAAGGATTATGGTACGGACCCCCATCCATCGTGCTGGGCATATTGCTGATACATATAGATGCCGGAGAGGAGATCTACATGAGCTATGGACCTCATCCCAATGACTTTCTCTTGACTGAATGTATGTCAGACAGTAGAGTTTCCTCTACCGCATCAGCTGACTGACAGACAACAGACGGGTTCTACCTAGATGAAAACGATTCCGAAGTAATATACTTAGATGATATCGTATTCCGCGACCTAAGTCCATCTCTTCAGGAGGAGCTCGAGTTCCAGCAATACTATGGGTATGCAAACAGCTTCCACATTCTCAACCTTTGTCATATTCTCACCTGATCACCCTTATATTAACACCGACTACCAGCAACTACCAAGTCACAGCGGGAGGCGCCTGCTACCGCACGGAAATCGCCGCGTGTATGAAATACATGAGCCTCGACGACTGGCGGAATTACGCGCTCGGGTACTCCACCAAAGGTGAAGATGCCAGCAAGACCGCAGCCGTCATCAAAGACTGGATAACGGTCTATGCGACCGAGGCAAGGACAGCAATCAGCCTGTTGAAAAATGCGGCGTCCGACCCAGATAACCAAGGAAAAGTCGAATGGTTGCTGAAACGCTGGAGGCAGATCGAAAGTCTCTGCGGAAAAGCTCTAGCAGAGGTGGCTTGTTGAGTTGCTCGGCGGCGGTCCAGTTCTGAACATCATGTCGTGCCGCAAGGGACAACGACGGTTATATAAAAGACATTGTCATTCAGCTGTTGGGTTCACCCATCAGGTCGATAGGAATCGCGCCGGCTTCCCTTTGCTTCGTGCCCAGCTGTTTGGCCAGCACCAGGTGCTTGATCATATAGTTGACCACGCATTTCATACCCATTTCCTCGCCCCGACGGACAATATAACCATTCATATACTCAATCTCAGTCGCTTTCCGAGCGCGCACGTCCTGGAGCATGGAGCTCGTATTCTTACCCGTCTTCTCAGCCAACCGCGTGGCCATCGCTCGTAGACGCTCGGGAGAGAAGCGGCTTTCGATGCCGGGAACGCCTTGCAGCTCGGGCATCGCGCACACCACGCTCGAGATCTCCATAAGCAGCAGACGCATGATTCGGGTGACGCTGTAGTTGTAGAGGAGCTCGCCATTGCTGCAGTCCAGAATGGCGGTCAGGGGATTGATCACAGAGTTCATCGCCAGTTTCTCCAACTGATACAGCATCAGCGCGGTGGGTGTCTCGGCGACGGCAACAAGCGGCGGTGTGAGGGTCAACGTGCGCATGAGGTAGGTCGTGCTCGGCGCCCAGTCCACATCCTTTTCGTTGGCAGTAACAGCGTCAGCAGGGAGAGCTGAGCCCAGAACCGTAGTGCCGACGCCCATGTGCAACACCTGGAATGCGTCCTTCCGTGCGAGGCCATGGGAGATGATACCGTACATGTAGTGCGGGCGGCGCTGCGGATCAGGGAAAACCTTCTGGTTGATCTCATCGACGAACCCCAATCCATTCTGCATGAACAGAACAGTAGAATCAGGTGTTAAGCGATGACTGACAGATTCCAACGCCGCCGCAGTCACCGGCGCCTTGACGGCAACAACCAAACATTCGATCTTCTCGTCGTCTTCCATGGACTGCGCCAGGGACTCTTCCGCGCTCATTCCATCCAACCCATCATTATGAGGATCAACGACATGCTCTGCCGTGCCATCCTGATTCCAGTACGGAATCGAATGCCACGTCTTCTCCTGTAGGACATTGACATCGAAGCCAGTCTTTACATCATCCAGACCATTCGTATTCACAGCGAGACACTTCTTCTTCGCCAGCCACGTCCGGTACAGATCTGGGTTGTGGAGGAGGAGCGTGATGGGCGGAGGCGACGGCCGACTGGCCAGCGAGTGGGCGACAAATGTACCGACGTTCCCCATGCCTAGGATATGGATGCGGCCCGATAACCGGCGTTTGCCACTATCACGCGATAGCTCGTCGACATCCTGCATCCATGTTGCCAGAAACCGTCGCGGAGCTGCGGGCTGTAGCGCCGATTGTGCCGAAAGACATATTTCCGAGATGCCGGTCCGCAATAGCGGCCGACGTGCTAGTATGTACAACACTTTGGCGGTTGGAGGCTGTCCTTTTATATACTGAAGGTGTGATTGGCAGAAGTTTCGACAGGGTTGATTGAAGGGAATCCACAGCTTTGTCCTGGTAGGCTGATCAATCTCACTGAGGACAAATAATGCGCAGCTTTGTAGAAGGGTTGAGAGAGCGATAAATAATCTCCGCTGCGGACGTCGTAGAGGCCTCCGCGGTGGTTGCTGACCGCCCGTCTCACCGCCCGCCGATAAAAAATCGACAGTATCTTTTCTTCCGCGACATGAATCATCGCAACACACCCCCATATCATCACCTTCATAGACACCATGGACGCTACTGATCTACTTCCACTGCTGGACGAGCTTGACGATAATGTCGATGACCTCGAGGAGGCTCTGGGCCCGATACTCAAAGCGACAGTGACCGATACGTCGAAGAAATTGCCGGTCTTGGATAAGGCGAAATTCTACGTTCTGGTCACATACGCCCTGGAGTCGCTCATCTTCTGTAGGTCAAAGCTGGCTTTCAATTCATATCGGTGTTTCGCGTGCTAATATGATATATGTAGCTTATCTACGTCTTCATGGAACCAATGCGAAAGAACATCCTGTTTTCCGGGAACTGGCCCGGGTGAAACAATACTTTGAGAAGATCAAGGCGCTAGAAACAGAGCCAGAGCAGCGCACGATGACTCTCGACAAGGATGCAGCCGCTCGTTTCATCAAACATGGACTGGTATGTGCTTGTCTTCCATCGCTTTCTCAGCTTTAGTACTCATGTGAATAGGCTGGCAACGACAAACTGGACCTGGAGCGCAAAGAACAGGAGGCGAAAGAGAAAGCGCGCGCTCAATTGAAGGCGTCGCTTCTGGCCAAGAAAGCCGAATCTGCGAATAAGACTACGAAAGACTCGAAATCCAACTCCGGCTCGGACGAATCTGAAGGCGAAGCTGTGAAGGAAAAATCGAAATCGAAGAGCAAAGACCCAAAGAAGAAGCAATCGGAATCTGACAAGTCCGGAGAAAAGTCGTCGAAGAAGAAGCGAAGTAAGGAAGCTCGCAAAGAGGAGAAACAGGAAAGGCGCAAGAAGAAGATGGACAAGCGGAAGGCTAGACAGACCTAATTGCGTGGGGATGTGGTTTTGCACAATATTTGACCGGCAACGGCATCGGGTCGGCTGGACCAGCCCTTCATCATCCCGACTGCAGACGTGTCGTCTGTTTGCCAGACGATAGTCAGGATGGCTTTATCATACCCGCTACGAATGAGCTCGACTGGTTGTCACTGCCTTAAAATGGCAACACTGCCAGGTACTACGGACTTTCACCCATACCATACTCGGGTGTATGGCTGCACCAGGTCACACCATGTGATCTGGCTGAGATAGCCGTGATCTATCAATTGGCAGTCTATCTCCCCACTGCGGGTTTGTCTGTTGAATACATGTCTGGAATGAGGAACCTGTCTGTCAAGATGGCTTCCGGGACTACGTCATGAACATACCTTTTCAAACACCTAGTAAAGAATAACAAACGAAGAAAGCTAGTCAGCACTGCCTGGTGGATCAAACGTGACTCATGTAGCGTAAATCGGAGGTCATGCGCAGGAACGATGAATCTTCTAGATATAAGACAAGTCAGGATAGGCACATTATTGACCTTTCAGTTGTTTTTCACTTCTAGAAGGACCTTTACTCATGTTTAAGTGCAAAAATATACTTGATAGAGAGGAATAGGGAATCATCGATAGGTACCTGATACAATGATATACATGTAATACAACCTGTCTCACGGAACGTCTCCGTAATAAACGTATATAATACATTACTTTATACCTCCGAAACCCCTGACTAAGCCAAATCCCCGACCAATGAAAGCGCTAGGATTGGCCATGATCGGAGTTTGCGCAGATTCTCCGCCCGACGGTCATCTTCTCCGCCTCGACTCCCGGCAGTATAAAACCTTCTCCGATACTCGCCTTCAACTCCCGCCATCCAACACATAACCTCCAACCCGACCATCACACAACACTCCCCCCCCCACACCAGCCAACATGCCTCGTCAACGCCGTGGTGCCGCTCCCGCGCCTACTCCCGCGCGCAGCGCCCCTACCAGACCT
>RHLO01000128.1:0-16141 GCA_003719415.1 Aspergillus olivimuriae
TACCCACCTGGTGGCCAAAGATGCGCGCGAAGCCGGTCACCAGGGTGGTGCCGTAGTCGCGTTTGAACTCGGCGAACTCGCTGCCGTCGACGATGCGGGCGATGACTTCGTGGACGGGGATCTGGCGGCGGAGGTTGGTGCCCACGATGCCGTCCAGTTCGGCGGGATCGTAGAGCGGCTCTTGAATGGCCTCGTTGGTGAGTTGTTGTTGCTGGGGCACGCTGGTCTTGGGATAGTTGAGGTTGGCGATGGATCTGCGAGCGAGAACGATGGCGTGGGCATCATCCACTGCAAGGTAATCGGTCACACCGGAGATGGTGCTGTGAAGCTGGCCGCCACCGAGGTCTTCAGCGGAGACCTCCTCACCAGTAGCTGCTTTGACAAGGGGCGGTCCTGCGAGAAAAATCGTACCCTGGTTTTCGACGATGATGGTTTCGTCGCTCATGGCAGGGACGTAGGCTCCGCCGGCGGTGCAAGGGCCCATGACGACGGAGATCTGGGGGATGCCGAGGGAGCTCATGCGAGCTTGGTTGAAAAAGATGCGGCCAAAGTGTTCCTTGTCAGGGAAGACGTCGGCCTGATGGGGGAGGTTTGCGCCACCGGAGTCCACGAGGTAAAGACAGGGGAGCTTGTTTTCTTGGGCGACGGCCTGCGCCCGCAGATGCTTCTTCACGGTGATGGGGTAGTATGTGCCACCTTTGACGGTGCTATCATTCGCAACAATCATACAAGTGACGCCCTCAACGGTGCCAATACCGGTGATAATGCCTCCGGCGGGGACGTCTTCCCCGGGGTACACCTCATGGCCGGCCAGGGCGGATAGTTCGAGGAAGGACGTGCCAGGGTCAATGAGGGCGGTGACCCGGTCTCGCGGTAGCATCTTTCCACGCGCGATGTGCTTGTCTTTTGCCTTTTGGGGACCGCCTTGTGCAATTTTCGAGTGGAGTGTGCTCATGCGGTCTACCAGCTGCTTCATCTGCTCGGCGTTCTCTTTGAAGTCTGGGGAAGAGGTGTCCACCGCGGTCGGGAGCACCGAGATGGCCGAGGCATGGTGAGGATGAGTGTAACTGGCAACGGTTCTGAAGGGTACTCGAGCAGAGAATTGATGTGGGAGTCGAAGGCGCTGGGAGCAGGACAGCGCTGTTGGTTTAGAGCTCCAGCTCCGTAGAAGCGGAGGCGGAGCACGCATTGCGGGGGTGATCGTGGGGCCGATGAGGTGAGGTCGTAGGTAGTAGCTCGAGGAGATGAATGGAATCAGAAATGCTAGTGCTTCATGGTATGAGGACGAAGCGGTGAATGTGAAAGCGACGGGTGGCGGAGAAGCAGGAAGTTGTCGACAGCCAGGACGCTTTGATATGGAGGCAGATGGGGAGACAAGGAAAGGCGCGGGCTTCCCCAGATGCGCCCTGCGGAGTTGCGGAGCGGCGATTGCCGCGTTTAGCCGCTGGCCTCGGCGCTTCTCCCAAGACTGAATGTCACCCCCGTCAACTTCCCCAATTCGTACATTCTCCCATCCTTCACCCTCTCTCCGCTGGCTGTCTTGACTTCTTCGTTTGAGAGAAATCCTACCGTTATACACAATGGCTGCTGCTGTGCCTCGTCTATCATCCCTGCTCCGAGGGGCCCCGAGAACGTTCGGTCCTGTGAGGAAACCCCTCATCCGTCTCCCCGCATTACGGACACTGGCAACAAAACACCCCCAGGGCTTCGTTCCCCCGACAGAGGACGAGCTTCTGGAGCTTCGAGAGCGCGTGCAAGAATTTACCCGTCAGTAGAGATCATCACGTATACATTCTTTGTCCTCTGCGATGTTGACTCCTGCTTAATCTAGGGCGTGAGATCCCCGAGGAGGTCGCCGCTAGCACAGATGCCCAGAATGAATTCCCCGCCGATATGTGGAGGAAACTGGGAGATGCTGGGTATCATCTACTCTTTCAGTACCACTGTCAACAAATTTCTCTAATCCGGCTATTAGTTTCCTCGGCGTAACCGCCAATGAAGAGTACGGGGGTCTTGGAATGGGGTACCAAGCACACTGTGTTGTTATGGAGGAGATCAGTCGCGCATCAGGTACGCAAGTCCTGCTTCCACCACTTTGACAAGCCAAATCTCATGATATGTGGGACGCATACAGGGAGTATTGCTCTATCATACGCCGCTCACTCGCAACTCTGCGTGAACCAGCTGTCCCTGAACGGATCACCCGAACAGAAGGCCCGTTTCCTCCCCGGCCTACTGTCCGGCGAGAAAGTAGGTGCCTTGGCCATGTCGGAGCATTCAGCAGGCTCCGATGTTGTGAGCATGAAAACCAGCGCCAAGGCAGTAGACGGTGGCTATGTGTTGAACGGAACAAAAATGTGGATCACCAACGTGAGTTGCTCTCTTGCCTCATCGAAGAGGTCTGTGGCTATGGGTATTGATTTTTCATTCAGGGCCCCGATGCGGATTACATTGTCGTCTATGCCAAGACTGAACCAGAGAAAGGATCAAAGGGAATTACCGCATTTGTTGTTGAAAAGACGTTCGAAGGCTTCTCTTGCGCCCGCAAGCTCGACAAGCTCGGCATGCGCGGCTCAAACACAGGAGAGCTCATCTTCGACAACGTGTTTGTCCCACAGGAGAATATCCTCGGTGAGCTGAATCGCGGTGTCAAGGTCTTGATGGAGGGTCTTGACTTGGAGCGTCTCGTTCTTAGCGCTGGTCCGCTGGGGTAAGCCAATTGTCTACCGATGATTGACAAAAGAGAACCTGGGAAACTGACTACATCTAGAATCATGCAAGCCGCTCTCGATCTCGCCCTCCCATATACTCATGTCCGCAAGCAGTTCGGAATGCCCATAGCTCATAACCAATTGGTACAGGGCAAGTTAGCAGACATGTACACCAAGCTCGCCGCGTCGCGCGCCTATACGTATGCGACGGCACGGCAGATTGACAATTCAGCCTCCTCTCCTGAGATGACGATCCGCACACAAGACTGTGCAGGTGCTATCCTGTACGCTGCCGAGAGGGCTACGGAATGTGCCCTTGATGCGATCCAACTTCTCGGTGGCACTGGCTACATCAACGAGATCCCCGCTGGCCGACTGCTCCGGGATGCGAAGTTGTACGAGATTGGTGCTGGAACCAGCGAGATCCGACGGATGGTCATTGGACGGGCGTTTAACAAAGAATATGCGTAGAGATGTACACTAGCCTTTATTGAATCTATCCCCATTGTCTTGTTTTACTGTATTTACAGGCTGTGACACTCCAAAAATAACTGTTTTATGAATTGATTTCGTTTCATGTCTTCGTATATGTTCATACATCTACTCATTTCTTGGCCCTTGTCGACCGACGGACGGCTGGAGCAGCCTCGGTAGTTTCGCCAACCTTCTTCGATGCAATCCGTTTGGATCTCGGCGCAGCGCCCTCTTGTTGCTCTGCCTCTGGCCGTTCGTCCGAAGCAGGGGCCTTCCTTTTACGGCCTTTAGCAGGAGAGGCCGCTGCAGGTTGCTTCTCCGACTTGTTCGGAGTCGTACCATTTGCCCTTGTGCGCCGTTTGGGAGAAGTCTTTGGCGAAGGCGGCACAGCACCCATTGGATCATCATATGACTCGCGGCCCTCAATCGGATACTCATGTTCCGCCATTTTGGAGTTGACCGGCAGATCAGATGGCGACCTCACGACCCGGCTCATGTGCACAGGAGACGACATCTGCTCGATTGACAGCTGATCCTCATCTATCCCATTCTCGCCCTCATGAATTTCCGAAAACGACACCTCCGGCACATCTTCCGGAGTATGGTTGTCGTCCCCATTGCTCTTTTTACCACGCAGAGCCCGCGGCGAACGAGCAGCATCCACGGTATCTGCGCCTTTCAGCGCGCCCTTCCTGCGCATGCGCACCCGATCCGTCGACGGATGAGCCGAGCGGAAGATCTCGCGCCAGTTCTTCAGCAGCGCAACCTTTTCTCCATCCCCAGGCTCAAATAGTTTAACCTCTGGTTCCTCATCGCTGGGTGTCTTCCAGATGACGCTGTTGAAGGAGGAGAGATCGGTGCCGGGGTGAAATTTGGTGCGAATGGTGGCGGTGAAGGTTCTCGCATTGCGATTCTCCTTTTGCTCCTCTTTCCGGAGTCGGTCGACTTCTTCGGCTGGTAGTTGTATTTTGTTCGGCCATTTGGCCATCACCCGTTGTCGGCGGACGGCGGTCGAATCTTCGTCGTAGTAGTCGTCGGAGAGGTCGTCCCAGTCGCTGTAGAAGTCTTCGACTTCGAGGGAGGGGTCGTCGAAGAAGAGAGGGTCATAGTGTGCGGTTATTGCGAGGTCATCCTGTGAGAATGAATTGGTTTTAGTTTTGCGCTTGTCTTATTACACCTTTTTTTTAAAAAAAAATTTTCTTTTTGGGGGGGGGGGGGAAGCTTTTGCTTTTCTCCTTTTTTTGCCGATTGGAAGTTGGATAGTGCTGGAACTTACTGCGACGGTGGGATCGGGCTCTTCAATCCAAAAGTACTCATCATCGTACTCGTCATAGTATTCGTCGTCAGACATGGTGATCGGCGGGCGACAGAAGTGAGATTGACGGGGTGAGACCGAGTGCAACGAGGGCTCTTATAACACGAGCGAATAAAGGAGTATTGACAGCACAGGGATGAGAAGCGCAAGAGTAAGAAGGGACGATGAGACACCGAAAGCCGTGAGACACAGGGATTCCCTGCGCAACAGAATTCCCGAAGCGGCAATGAAAGCAATCTGCAGAACGACGCAAACACCGCGGCCGCAGGAGCAGCAGATTCACGTGACTGTGAGCGATCCGGATAATCTTAGTCATTACGGCAGCTCATCACATGATCTGCGGATGACGAGGTGGAGCCGGTCTCACGTGCCCCCGGGCTTCCCCGCAGTCTCGCTTTGCGTCGGCTGAAGGGGGTATTGCAGCTCTACATCTAAGCTGGCGGTGCTGCCTCTCCGCCACGGAAGCTCTCTCTTGATCACTACTCGACAGTACCTTGCAAACTACCCAGTCTCATCTTTCATGGTGTTGACTTAGCCTACCCTCCTGACCATCCGCACTGGCGTTCTCAACAATGCCGCTCTCGTCACTTCTCCGCACTTCCGCCCGCTTGGGGCCGACAGCCGCTCGCCGGTCGAGAAGGGCTGCATCCACCGTATCTGCAACTTCGCACGAGTCTCAAAAGTCTTTGAACTCGATTTTGATTGCCAACCGTGGCGAAATTGCCTTGTATGTCTAGAAATCCGGAAGGAGAGGTCCTCCCCCACTACTAACCTTGATCCACTCCGCCTGCAGACGAGTTGGACGAACTGCCGCTCAGCACGGAATCCGCGTCACCACGCTATACACAGACCCGGACAGCCGGTCACAACATGCGCTGAGCTCACCTTTCGCGTTCAATCTCGGTTCTGTGTCAGCCTATCTCGACGGGGACCGGATCATTGAAATTGCAAAGCGGGAGGGGTGCCAAGGGATACACCCTGGTTATGGATTCGTACGGATGACTTGTCTCACATTGATGTCGCCATGCTGATGTATCTGGTATTAGTTGAGTGAGAACTCGGCTTTCGCGCGAAAATGCACAGAGGCGGGACTGGTCTTCATCGGGCCTCCCTGGAAGGCGATTGAGGACATGGGAGACAAAAGGTATGCTGATGAAAGCATCCATCTTCTTTGAATGAAAGCATATTGATGGCTGCATAGTCAATCGAAACATATCATGACAGCAGCGGGCGTGCCTTGTGTCCCCGGCTACCACGGCCAGAACCAAGACGTCGAATTTCTCGAAGCCGAAGCCGACAAGATCAAGTACCCCGTGCTCATTAAGGCGATCAAAGGCGGTGGTGGCAAGGGTATGCGTATTGCCCACTCGAAAGAAGAGTTCCAGGCACAATTGCAGTCTGCCAAGTCGGAGGCCATGAACTCCTTTGGCGACGACCACGTCCTGGTGGAGAAGTACATCACCACGCCGCGACACATCGAAGTACAAGTCTTTGCAGACAAGCATGGAAACACGGTCGCGCTCGGAGAACGAGACTGTAGCATCCAGCGCCGTCACCAGAAGATCCTCGAAGAATCCCCCGCCCCTCATCTACCTGATGCCACGAGAAAGGATATCTGGGCCAAGGCTAGGGCTGCAGCGTCGGCGGTGGGCTACGAAGGGGCTGGGACTGTGGAGTTCATCTTCGACAACGACACTGGCGAATTCTTCTTCATGGAGATGAACACTCGACTGCAGGTCGAGCATCCCGTGACCGAGATGGTCACCGGCCAGGATCTTGTGTACTGGCAGCTCAAGGTCGCCGAGGGTGGCAAGCTCCCGCTCACCCAGGAGGAAGTAGAAGCCCACATGGCTACCCGTGGGCATGCCATTGAGGCTCGCATCTACGCGGAGAACCCGGCACAGGGCTTCATCCCGGACTCCGGGACCCTGCTGCATGTTCGCACTCCTGCAATTACTGAGGATACGCGGATAGATGCAGGCTTCATCGAAGGCGATGAGGTCTCCGCCCATTACGACCCCATGATTGCGAAGCTGATTGTCCGTGGTCATAACCGGGAAGATGCGATCCGCAAGCTCGCTACGGCCTTGGAGGAGTACGAGGTGGCAGGACCGATCACCAACATCGAATTCCTCAAGACCATCTGCAAGAGCGCTGACTTCATCGCGGGCGAAGTGGAGACCGGGTATATTGAAAAGCATCACGACGAGCTCTTTGACCATCAACCCATGGAGCCTGAGCTTCTCGCACAGGTAGCATTAGCCTGTCTGCACCACGATTCGGCGCCCGCCTTGGGCAAACAGGCGAGCTTCGAAGGTTCCGCAGTCGGATTCAGCCCGAGCTATCAAGCGCGACAGATGACGCTGGCCGATTCTACTCCCGGGGCGAAGGAAGCGACTAAGTTTGACGTCCGCGTCCAGCAAACCGGCGACAACACGTTTAACGTGGAGGTGGGTGGAAAGGTGTTTGAGCAGGTTGTCAGCCACCGTGAGCCTGAGTCTCACGTCGTGACCTCTTTCTTCCCGCATACCCGACTAGATACGACGGTCATCCGCGATGAAGATTCAATCGTCGCGTTCCAACGAGGAAAGCAGTACCGTCTTACGACACCGCCGGCGCCATGGATGGAAAAAGCGCTGGGACTGAAGGATGTCACCAACAGCGTGTTGGCACCGATGCCGTGCAAGGTGTTGCGCGTGGAAGTCCAAGCAGGCGACGTGGTGGAAAAGGATCAGCCTCTGGTGGTGATTGAGAGCATGAAAATGGAGACGGTCATCCGCAGTCCACAGAAGGGGACAATTGCAAAGGTCGTGCATAAGCAAGGAGTAAGTCATGTTATGTCTATGCTGTGGATAGATGGAGACTAACCATGCTGTGTTCCAGGATCAATGTAAAAGTGGTACGCCACTTGTCGAGTTCGCAGAAGAGAGTACGTAGCGATGGTCTGCGACATCCTGCAGCCGACGAAGCACGGTGAGGGGAGGATTATTGCCGTCTCAAACAAGTTGAACTTAGAGCGAGGGGACTAGAGGTTGCCATGATTCACAGTGAATGCAGCTTGAAGGTTACCATGCGTGAGAAGAAGACACAGGAACACACAGATATGTATATAGTAGATAGGTAGGTCTACCTACCATTCAAAAGACTGTTAGTCCTCCTCTCTTGCCTCTTTCGGTCATGACTACTTTAAGAGGGTTATTTAGGTGAGTTAGATAATCCAATCACTCTCTAGGAAAGTAGTGGCGAGTGATTATATAAGCAGAACCATCGGAGTTTAGTACCACATACAGTTTAAATAGGGGTAATATTGTAGAAGGGGGAGGTGTACAAACTAAGAGCCTCTGCTAGCTCTCCGCACCCTCATTTATGCTCGTCTTTTACTTTTTTTCTCTTGAATACTGCTTATATCATGCATGGAAATTCTAGCCCGGTCTATTAAAGACTTCGATATGCGGTCAATAAGGCGTGCGATGAGGAACCCTTCTATCATACTACACAAAACACCTATCCAAACCCCCCTTTCACAGCGTCTCCTACAGCAAGATGAACTTATTGATGAGGAAATATGCCCAAACTACACGTCAAAAAAGTTCTATCCTGCAGAGCCTGGACAAGTACTCAATAATCGTTATCAAATTTTGGTCAAGGTTGGCTGGGGATCTTCGTCTACCACATGGTTCGCACGGGACATGCGAGGGTAAATTATCTTCCAGTATTTCAATTGCCATTTGTCTAATGAGATACATAGATACCGATGGGAACCAGAAAACGTTGTGGCCCTGAAAATCCTCAATTCTGAGTCTCAAACTGTTTCGAACGAACTCAATATTGAGGAGCACATTGCTAAAACCGATCCGTCTCACCGTGGATATTCACTGTTTCGAACACATCTCGAGTCATTCGAAGTTTGCAGTCGAAAAAGGCGACATCCATCTGTGCTTAGCATATGAGCCCATGAGAGAACCCTTGTGGATATTTCAGAGACGTTTCAAGGATGGGACCATCCCTCTTCCGATTGTCAAGACATATATCCGCTTTCTCCTGATAGGTCTGGACTATCTCCATACATCTTGTGGTATTGTTCATACGGGTAGGTACACTCTGTCAAAGTTAGCTTAATAACGGGCTAATGACTTATACTCTGATCAAATTCAGATTTGAAACTTGACAATGTGATGGTCAATTTCGAAGACCCGTCTGTGCTTGACCAATTTATGGATCTGCAGATGAGTGGACAGATGCAATATAAAATGGACCTGTTTGGTCGCCCGGTATATCGTTGCCACAATGATTTCGGTCCCCTTCGAAAAGTGCGGAATATACCAAAAATCGTTGATTTCGGGCTAGCTGCAAGGCTAGACTTAGATAGCGACTATGGTATCTATCCTATCCAACCAGACCACTATCGCGCGCCTGAGGTAATCCTTGGATGTGGATGGAATACAAGCGCAGACATATGGAATCTGGGTGTTCTGGTAAGCCTTACCTTATGGTCGTATCATTGACCGTGTGGCTAACTTCTTCATAGCTCTGGGATCTAATTGAAGGTAAAGAGCTCTTCCAGAAAGTTCATGATGCAGAGGGCCACTATGTTGCTAAGGCTCATCTTGCTGAAATGATTGGTCTCCTTGGCTCTCCTCCTCGGGAGTTGGTTGCAAAGGCCAACTCAAGCCTATGTCATCCATGGCCTGATCCCATTAAAGGAGATGGAGACAAAATATATACTAATGCAAGTGAATACTACGGGGGCCCCTTTTTCGACAATGATGGTATGTGAATGACGCTCGATTTTGATGCTACATAGCTGATTATCTAATTTAGGGAACTTCTTATTTAATAACTTGATTCCTGACAGAGGGTTTGCAGATACACTCCATTCTCTAGATGAAGATGAAAGGGACGATTTTCTCTCTTTCGTAAAGATGATGCTTACTTGGCGTCCAGAGGACAGGAAAACGGCATCCGAATTGGCGCAGCATCCTTTTCTACGACTCAAATGAAACTCTACACATATACACATAAGCCGATCGAATTTATAGCCATTGAATTCGTTTTCTCACAGGTATGAATGGACCTAACACATAAAGGCCAAGCCCACCTAAACCTGGGATAATCACTTCACCATGTTCGATACATTGACACAATACCTAGCTGTGGAAGGATGTATCTATCTAAGCGCTATACTTAGCTCAGTGTTTGAAAATACCAAAATGTTGACTAGATATAGTGGAGCATGGAGGCTCCATCCCCTTACCAAAGGATATTGATTGATCCTCTGCAGAGCGTCTAAAACTACCTCATGCTAAGCGACGAAATCTGTGTCTGTTGAGTGTCTAAAGCAAGACCCGCTGTGCTGCTTCAATCAAAGCCCGTAATTCTTGCCCTGAGGCAGCATAATTACTTTACATAATGATTTTAAATAGAAGGGATGCGCTCATAGAATTGATTAATTACTGGGAGCATGGTAGGGGGGAAATGAGATCGCTGGCCCATCGTATGTTAGCCGACGTCGTTGAGGCGTGAAAGTGACAGATAACTAGAAGCATGGCTATATGAAGAGGGGCTAAATATGGAGAATATGAAAGCTGATCCCACCCAAATCAAACGGTGATAGACCGATGGGGCCGCAAAAACACAGATGGGTGATCATTGGGCAATTTATCGAATGAATAGTAGATTTTGGCATGGTAGGTAACTGCAAGGAAATCTCGTTTCCGATATTTCATAATACATATAGCCAAATCGCAACCAAATCATCACCAAATCATGCTATGCCCCAACGCTGATACAAATTTCTTGGATCCGTTGGTACCTTATAATCTGCTCTTCTCATGATCCAGTCAATGCAATCGTATGATCTCCCACAGACACAAGTGGGCTCCTACAAATAACATAGTAAACAACTTCTACCCAAGATATTATAATATCCATTGCCTCATGAAAAGAATATCCTACAAAATAACCAACAAAAACCAAAGAAAGTAATAAACCATTCAAGCGAAAGAATTCTCCCTTTTCATATTCCTCAACACCAACGCCCGTTCACTTTCCGTCTCACTCGGCACCCCATACTCATGATCCGAAGACTCCACCCGCAACTCCCGAGTGACCGTAATCGCATCAACACGATGAAACCGGTCCTCTCGCCTGGCGGCACTGACAGACGAATTCGTCCCGGAATCGAGGCCATGGAGCCTTTGTCCGGCGCGCTTCGGGTATCTATTATTGCCATTGCTCCGGGACGAATGCGACATGGAGCTGAGCAGTCGGGGGAATATTCTCGTGATGAGCGGCTGGAGGGGCGGAAGACAGGAGCAGATGATTCCCATGTTGAGTTCGATTTGCGACCAGACCGCGATGGGGGCGTTGTCTTCTGTACCATTGCGTGGTGGTTAGCATGTACATGTATGTATGTATGTAGATATCATTGAGTGGGATGTTCCGGCAAGGTTCTTACTAGTAGGATCGGTCGTATGAGTAGCTATTGTCAGGTAATTCAGTCGGACCATGCTGGTGACGCAGGCACTGCATGATCATCCGCAATTAGCCATCTGGTTTGACTTCGTTGTCTGCTGGTAGCAATGAGCACACTTACAAACCACCCGTCGCAAAGACAATGATGACGGCAATCTTCTGTCGACGGGGTAATCGCAAATGCGATAGGACAGGAACTGGCAGAGCCAGGATCAAGAGATCGGTGATGATGTTACACGCAGCGTTAAAGAACCAGAGGAAAGACTGGTCGATGCATTGGCTTTTGACGGATTTGTCCCAGAAGGCTTTCACGGGGATACAGGTCAGAAAGGCGCTTAGGACGGTCCAGAGGCCGTAGAGGAGGATGACTCCGAGGATGAGATTTGCGGCTTGGATGAATTTGGCGGTGGTGAACAGGCGCATGTAGAGGAAGACGATGGCGGTTTTGGTTAATGTGAGGGAGAGGTTGTAGAAGGGGATGGAGAGCCATAGTGCCTGTTTATGTTAGAAGAGGGGTCTTTGATGAGGTTTCTTCTGCATCTGTGATGTTTAACGTGGGACTTACTTTGAGCTGTTGCTTGATCTGCTCGTCTTTGAGGTTAGCCATGGGTTGACCGACGCCATAGTCAACCTCTGAATTTCCTTAATCAGTCTGATGGAACGTGAAGGTCGGCGATCTGGACATACCCTTTACGAGACAGGCAAAAGAGCACCAGGCAAAGCACTAGACTTCTTAGACCATGTGGTAGCGGAGGTACTTGCGAGAAACCCACCAAGGCTGCGACTATCGTGTAGTCATCTTTCCCCGGATTTTTGATCAGATAACAGCGGGTAAACAGTCTCAGTCCCACAAAGAAAGTGGACAATGCACTGAAACTCGACGCGATGGCCAGGATCTGCATGCTGATCGGAGGAGGGCGATATCATGGAGACATGTCCAAGCAGTCCGTCGCCCCATCCGCGTTGGCAGGTAAAACCAGACCCACTCTGTGATGGATGCGAACACCGTCAATTTTTGTATAAGAGCGTGTTGATTCCAGAGAGATCAGATTTGCCGGCAGCTGGATTCGATGAAGATTAGCCCTTTCGCGGCTAGATTGCATTCACCCGTATATATGCCTTCCCCAGCACCCAGAACCCGGGCAGCGAGGCCCTGGATCGCCATCCCGCACCAGGGGAGAAGCGAGCAGCGGTGGTCATAGCCCAGTAGACGTCTCGCTAGGACTGGGACGAATTGAGTTTGCGTGTTGGTGGAGCAGGCGGACTCCGAGACTCATTAGGCAATATGGGGGCGATATGATCCGAATGAGACAAGGGCATTTTATCCGCCGCCGACTCTCCTGATCCAGACGGTGTTAGCGTCCGCGCAACGCCACCGTCGTAGCGAGGCTGCGTCGCGAGATGAATGCAATTTGGTGCGTCGCGGCTGGTTGGCGGATGGGGTCGGTTATTCCCTCCTGATGCATGACAGGCCGGGTTGTCGTGTGTAGACAGCATCATTTGGTTACCCCTGTCTGCTTCGTGATTCAGTAGGAGTACGGCCTGCAAACTAGTTCGCGGGTAATATCGTTGCAAAGCTTTTGATTGTCCCCGGTTCTTCGGACAATATGTTGTCATAGTGTCCTACTGTATAGGAATCCTTCGAGGTATCTGCCAGCGGGACCTATTTACCCTCTCAGATTAGGTACATGGTGAGCCTCTGTAGGGCTCAACCCCACGATAAGCTCTTCGCATGGAATGACCAAGGCAGCACTCCGAGCATCTTTATAAAATGGTCAATTATTGTATGGGTATGCAATAATGCAGCAAGCAGATGGCCGCAGCCGGAAACTGGCACATGGAGGTGTTGCACGACAGCGATGCAAGGCAAGCTATGGCCTTCCGACTCAAGTCCAAGCAGCGGCGACCGCTAGTAAACATGTGTAACCTCTAGTAAGACCCTATGAAATTAGCTGTCTTAGTCTGTGCTCTCGAGGAACAACTTAGCAGTCTCGACCGCAGTGAACTTAGCCCATCACATCAATTGAGCGACCAGGGTCGGGAATCAGACGAGACCGTCCCTTTCGAGCCCCTAATTCTCTCGATTATCCGATATCCGATAAATACGGAGTATTCTCTGGACATGGAGTTGTTCTCCGACTCGTAAATCCTCCTGAGGCTCACTGTCCAGATCAATAGGGAGCAGCCCTGGGTCTCCATTGTTCCTGATGTTTACCATGCACTCTGCCGGAAAAACCGTCCTGATACCCCTCTTCGTGGGACTGAATCTCGTGTCGTCCGCCCTGGGAGCCACGCAATTTCACGGCCAGGTCCTGTCACATGAATCTCAATTGTTGCACTCCTACGATTATGTCGTCGTGGGAGGAGGAGTTTCTGGTCTGACGGTAGCCAACAGGCTGTCCGAAAACCCACGTAAGCACTTTCATCGCTTGTTCTGACAGACCTTAATGTGAAACATGTTTAGCCGGTCTCTCTGTCTGGTACTCAGTGGCTGACACATGTACGGTGGTTTAGGATTGAGGGTCCTCGTCATCGAGGCTGGCGGATTGTACGTATTGCCCTGTGTTCGAGTATCCAATTGAATACTGACACTCCATGGCAGTGATGAAAGAGAAGACTTTATCGAGATCCCCGGCCTGGCAGGGGGTGCCATCGGCACCCAGTATGACTGGAACTTAACCTACGTGCCCAACCCAGAGACGGGGAATCGGACACTGTCGATTCCCCAAGGAAAGGTCGTTGGCGGTTCCAGTCTCCTCAACCGCATGGTCTTTGACCGAGGCTCCAGTGCCGACTACAATCGGTGGGAGAAGCTGGGGAACCATGGCTGGGGATGGAAGGATCTGCTGCCGTACTTCATCAAGGTGAGTGCATTTCGCACGCCATCTGCCATTGAGCTCCAAAACCGTCTACTTACCTTTTGATAGAGTGAGACTTTCACGCCGCCTATCAGTAGTATTGTCGAGGAGTGGAATGTTACCTACGACCCATCTGTTCATGGATCTGATGGCTACGTCCAGTCCAGCTATGCTCCATGGATCTGGCCTTCAACCAGTATGCACCATGACCATCCTTATCAGCAGAAGCATGCTGTCAAGACCGTGAAAGAATAGCCACTGACGAGGTGTAGAACACTTCATCAAGGCTATCACCAGTTTGGGCGTCGGCATTTCCACGGATGGGGCCAGCGGCGATGCGGTGGGAGGATACTTTGCGCCGCATAACCAGGATCCCGACACGATCTCTCGAAGCGATGCCCGTACGGCATACTGGGAGTCAGCATCTCAGCGGCCGAAGCTGCATCTCATCACCGGCCGAACAGTCACCCGGATTGTGACCAAGCGCTTCGGCTGGAAGACTATCGTAACAGGAGTCGAGGTGAGATAGACATCTCCACCCTGGCGAACCTCCTCGAAGAATGTCCAATGCTCACAGAAAGCATGTCTAGTTTGCTGCCTCTGCATCCTCGCCTCGCACGACAGTCAAGGTCGCCAAAGAAGCCATCCTCGCCGCCGGAGCCATCCACACTCCCCAAATCCTCCAGCTGTCTGGCATCGGCGATCCGAACCTCCTCTCCCAGCTGAACATCCCCGTCGTGGCCAATGTCCCCGGGGTCGGCCGAAACCTCCAAGACCACCTCTTCGTCCCCGTCGTGTACTCCTGTAAACCCTCCCCCCATCCCACCATGACCAGCCATGTACCCCGACATCTCCACGTCCCTCCTACTAACAAGCGCCAGTCGACTTCCCACTGACATCCGCCAACCTCACCAACAACGCCACCTTCGCCGCCGCAGCCCTCTCCCAATACCACACCCACAAGACAGGCCCCTACTCCGACGCCACCGGCGATTTCCTCGCCTTCCTCCCCACCGCAGACTTCACCACCCAAGCAGCGCAGCTCTTCAAGACCGCCGTCACCGAAGCCCCCCACGCCCACCTCGACGCCGACTCCCCTCCCAGCGTCCTGCACGGCTACACCGCACAGCACTCCCTCCTCGCCAAGGGCCTCTTCAGCTCCGACGAGGCACAAATTGAGATCATCTGGGCAGACGGCACCTTCGTCATCGGACTGGAACATCCGTTCTCGCGCGGAAGCGTTCGACTCGCCTCGACGGACCCGTTCGATGCCCCGCTCGCCGATCCGGCGTACTTCCATCACCCCGTCGATGCGCAGATCCTCCGGGAGGCGATCCGGTATGCGCGCACCCTGGCGGGCACGGCGCCGTTGTCGGGGTTCAGTCCGGTGGAACTGGTTCCGGGGGCAGGGGTGGTCTCGGATGCGGATCTGGAGGCGTTTGTCAAGGGCTCGGCGGAGACGCTGTTCCATCCGTCGGGGACGTGCTCGGTGGGTCGGTATGCGCGGGGAGGTGTGGTGGATACGGATTTTAGGGTGTATGGGGTGGATGGGTTGCGGGTGGTGGATGCGAGTGTGTTTCCGATGTTGCCGGCGGCGCATCTGCAGAGCTCGGTTTATGCGGTTGCGGAGAAGGTGAGGTCTCTTTCTGCCCTTTGTGTGGATTTGGTGGTGGTTGCTAACTGGTGGATAGGCTGCTGAGGCGATCCGGTGCTGATGGTATACCGGCAAATCGTATCAATTGGACTCGATATCGATTGTACAGCATGAGCAGGTGGTATATCTCGGTGTATTCACTTCGATCGACTAGTTCATCACCGCTTTATTCGATATCAACACTCATTGCACACATAGATAACCATCATATATACTACACTTTCTATACTCCACCTCCAACCTACCAACCCTTTCTACTCCTCAACCCCCGAACTCCTCCTCAAAACCCTACACCGCGACCCATTCTCCATTGTCCCACCGCCCCTCCCCTCAAACAACCTCTCCAACCACCCCAACCACTCCGGCGCCGAAGCCGCCACAATCGCATCATGATCCACCCGCGGATACAAACTCACCCAAACCGAATTGCCCGCATCACACGCCAACCGCGCCGCCCTAACACTCGCCCTAAAATCCACCGCCGCATCCTCCATCCCCTGCAACACCAACACCTCCCCCCTCGCCGACTTCCCCCCCCCCGCCCCATAATGCTCCTCCCACCACCGCAACGCCCGAATACTCTCCCGCAACACCGCCGGGTCCGACTGGATACCGTACCGCGGAAGATCCACATTCAGCCCAAGCAGTGCATTAT
>RHLO01001280.1:0-18300 GCA_003719415.1 Aspergillus olivimuriae
TCCATGGATAGCACGGTGGCCACCGGGGCAGTAACCGGGACGCAGGGTGTCAAGTCGGCGTAGCTTCCCCACTCGACGGAGAGGGTCTTGTCACTTGAGCAAATTTTGGTTGACCCGCGAGTCGGGTCTCTCCCAGGTTGTCATCTCGCCTGTTCCCCATCCGTAGCCGAACGTCCCGTTTCCTGCGTGCACACCGACGAAACTGGCGGCCCCCCGGCCCCTCATTGGGGCTGGGCCAGAGACACGCGGATGAAACAGTCGCTCCACAGGGTAGATTAATGGGCCGCCGACATGGCCGGGTCGGCCTGGATCTGGAGGCGCGAGCTGAGATGGGGGTGGTGAGGAATTTATCGTCCGTGGCACGGATAGTCCTGGCCATCTTGGCACCGTCCAACCCGGATGCTGGGTAGGATGTTTTCTCCTATCATATCAGCATCAGAATCACACCGGACGGGTCGTATGATTGGCACACTCGCTGTCGTCGATCCGGCTCCGCCTCTTCTCCGGACGCTGCCTCCGGACGCGTCTGGAGGTCCTTTGTCTCTTTCTGGGGAGGGAGGGTATGTCGATCGCGAGTCGCGAGGGGGGCGAGTCCGTGGACCGCCATGCTCCTGGAATGGGACGAATACGGAGACTCTCTCACGATCACCAGGATCAGCCATCATGATGTCTCTGACCCGGACGGACGAGCAGGGAAAAGCCGGATGGCGGGATAAGCGCCCGACCAAAAGGAACAAGCGAACGGAGGTCCATTCTTCCCATGCGTACTCCGGAGTAGAGCGACGATGGACTTGGTCCATCCGATAGGCAGGGAGACCAGGAGCTCATACCTAGGCGCCAAACCAGGCCCAGGGGCCGTCAGCGTCGGAGAGGACCATCCACCCTTGCGTAACCGGCGTTGTGACGCGTTGGAAACGGTGAACTTGTGGGGACTGGCGAAGGGGGCGACTGGAGGGACACTTGGGGCGGGAATTGGTCGCAGATCGGATGGGATCGTGGGTCGGAGCCAGCACTGCAGCTGGGCGTCTTGCCCTGGAATCGTCCCCCTCCCTGCGTTGCCGCCGACGGGGGTCCGTCTGTCGCTTTCCCATGGATGGACTCCGGAAGATGTACGGAGTAGTACATCGTCTGCGGGCGGTGGTAGGGATGGGGGTCCGATGACGGCGGCCACCGTCAGCAGGAACATCGCCCTCACGGATCCAGTGGTGTCGGTCTGGATGGATCGTCCGTCGTGGTCGTATTCCCGGTCTAGGTAACTTAGTGCGGGCGGTACTATATACGGAGCGCTCCATCGTGACCAACGTCCGTGGGGAGGAGGGGGCTCCAGGCAGCGGTGCAGGGGGCTCTAGCCGGCTACAGCCTCCCGGATGCGCACCGAACATTGGTCCTGGGCCTGCGACGAGCAGCGCGCAGCTGACCGCGCGAGATCGTCTCGGTCGGGGGGCAGGGTTTCGGTGATAGAGCGGTTGGGTTGGCGTCGCTGGAGGGCGACGATAGATTGGTGAGGAGGGTGTATACTTCGCTCGGGGGGGTCCCATCCAATCAGCGGGCGAGAGAGCCCGTGATGATTCTCTTTCCTTCTGGCGGCCCACTTGGGAGGACTCTTGGGCCCATTCCCATGGGTCGAATTCAGCAAAAAGAAAATCCAAAGTTTAAATCACCGAAAATATTCCCTCCGACGAAAAAAGGAATAAAAAAAAAGAAAAATAAAAAAAGAAAAAAACATGACACCAGGCAGCTCGGATCATCTGAATCATCACTTCATGCTTTCCCCAAGACTGTCCGGCCCACTGGTCCAGGAGGCGCCCTTTCGTTAGTGTCAACGTTGGCCGTCAGGTCAACCAGAGTCCGCCAATCCATCGTGTCGCTGGCGCGGATGGGAGATCCAGCCATCCTCCAGATGCCCCTCCGTTAGGTACGAGGGATGTATCAGGGATGTATCAATGGATCGATCCCGACGAGGGATTCGTCTCCCATGATTCTATGATTCCATGATGATTTAGTACCTTGCCGCCCAGACCCCCTGTGTCATCCCGATCTTACAGAGCGATCCTTGTGCAGACGCCGTCTCCCATGGATCCCACCTGCATTCTAGATTCCTTATAAACCTTCCTGCCCTATCTGTGGTCCCCTCTGACCTCCACCCACGGCCACGTCCATTATGTATGCTCGCAGCGGCTGTCCACCCATCTGACCTTGGCTCTTGTCTCCCTCTCCCTATATCTTTCTCTTTCTCCTCCAACCATCTCTTCTCTCACTATCTACCGTCCCATCGCCGGTTGCAATGGCCGATTACTGGCAACCCCTCGCCCCATTCCCAGGCACTCAGTACCGCCACCACAATCCACCATGCGTGTCCGCTATGCATGATCTGATGTATTCCGTTCCCAAACCATCCCGTTCGGGCCGCATCACCAAACCGCGCAGTGCGGGCAACAGCCCGACAGCGGCGAGCAGACGAAAGGCCGCCGCCCTACAGAGCTCCCCCATCTATCAACCAACTCCGACTCAGGGCTATCAAAGGCCCGTCAATGCGGCTCTCGTGGCCTCCGCCATCCGCAAGCAACGAGCGGCGGCTCGTCCCATCAGTTGGCATCCAGCCTCCCTGGCCTCGCCCGAGTATATGCCACCTCCGTACTATCCATCGGCCGCCACGTACGACAATCTCGCCCTCATGAACGGGCAACTCCCCCCCTCGCTGGGAGACATGAACGGGATGTCCTACGCCGCAACAGGATTCACCAACGCCTCGGACGATGTCTCATGCAGTGGGCTGCCCGACGCCGCTGCGATCCCACCGCCACCCTATTCTCTCCCAATGAACGGCTCGCAAGCCGAGCAGGTGTCGTGGGACGCCAACGCCACCAACGGTCCCGCCATGACGGAGCCCATGTCGGATGCCTGGACCTTTGACATGATGTCCATGCAGAACAGCATCCCCTCGGCAGAGATCTCGGCATCCAGTTACGCCAGTGTTCCGTCGTCCGGCTGCCTCTCCGGTCCATCCACCCCCGACTTCCTCCCCATCCAGCAGCCAGCGACCTACACCAAGCCTCTGGCCCCGGAAGCCGGGGACGAACTCGTCGGCATGGGTCTGTACGACCACCCAGAGAACTACCCCGACTATTCGACGCACGGGCATCTCGGCAAAGGCCTGAAGCTGGAGGAAACCTTCTCCCCGTCCGACGAGGAAGCCGATGATAGCAAGGACGCCGACAACGAAGACGATGACTCGATCGACACCAACGCCCCCGTCGTCAACGACGAATTCAAGCCGTCCAGACCGCCTGCCCGAATGGCTGGGAATCTGATGCACAAGTCTTTCTTCTTCGAAGAGTCGGAGCAGCCGGCTCCGGCCTATCAGCAATTATTCCACTTGGCCGGCCAGCCCTGTGTGAACTATGGATACGGATGGCTGTGAAACGGGGCCTCTTCTCATTCGCATGATGTTTTGTCTTTTTGTCTTGTCTCTTGTTGGGTTGCATAGCGTGGAGTATTGGCTTATGGCGTTTCATGTACAAAGGAATACCCTGTGGGAAGTGGATAGGTTGGTCCATACGATGCATGTATTAGAAATTAGCAGCAGTAGCGAGTAGCCTCGCAACAAACAGCGACTTTGAATGATTGGATGTTGGTCCGGGACAGTACCTTATTCTTGAACATGTACTATGTAATTGCACCTGGATGGGACGTTCAATGGACCCGGTCGGAAGAACTGTTTCTCCGCCCATAAAAATCCCATGATACATACATTCAACCCCGACCAACGAGAGCAGAGTCCCCCCAATCAACTGCCATTCACCACCATTCAGTAATCTCGAGGACGATATGGCCAAAGTCCTCTTCACCCCTTGGAAAGAACACTCCCAGCTCCTTACGGTGCGGAGTCAATTCTACCCTCCTCCGACCTACGATGGACCCGACATGCGATCCCGCGCCAGCGCAACAGTATGTTCCCCCTACGATCTGTTGCTGTTACTGTTGCGTGTATCTGCATCGTGAGACTCACACGAAGAACAATTGAAAAAAACCAGGTTTCGATCTGGAAAGTACGCGGGAATCTCCCCCATGCGGTCGAGGCGACTGCCCTCCTCACCGATGCGATTCTGCATGATGATGCGCGGAAAAACTCCATCTTTTCGATTCGCGCGACCTACGCGGCGGCGTTTTGTCGGTATGTGTGGTTTTTATTCACCTTTGATCTTTATCGTGTAGTACTTTGTTATTCGATCTCGGGGGGTTTATTTTTATCTTTATTTTTATTTTATTTCTGTGGTTCTACAATGCAATGTTCAATATCGATGTCAGCCTGCTAACACCACCCACCCGAACAGATTCGTCACTGGCCTCGTCGACTCCAAACTCCACGGCCAGCGTCGAACCATGTTCCAGCGCGCCATGGATCTGGGCCTACCGGCCTCGTTCGTCGAGCTCCGCCATGAGGCGACGCATCGGGAGCTGCCGTCTCTGACGGTGCTGCGGAACGCGACGCAGCGGTCCCTGGAGTGGTTGTGGGATTTTTACTGGGCGAAGACGGATCTCTCGACCGAGCTTCTTGGGGGGGCTTTGTCGTTGGTGGATGTTGTCGGTGCTGCTGCAGAGGGCGAAGGGGAGGGGGAGGATGAGGCGGCGACTTTAGACGCTGTGAAGGCGGTTGTGAGAGCGACGGTTGATCCGCTTCTTGGCGGTGGTGATGGTCGTGATCGGGATGATGGCGAGACGACGACAGGGGAGCAACCGCCGCGAAAGAAGAGAAAGACGCAATTGCAGCAGCAAGTTTCTGTTGCGGGACAGTTGGTTGCGACGTGTCGGAGTTGCGGTAAGGGGGCGGTTGCGGTTTCGAGGGTGCTGTTGGAGGAGTCGGCGGGGTTGGTCCCTGCTGGACGGAGGTGAGTTTTTCTCTTTCCTTCCTGGTTGTCTGAATTCCTTACTTGGTGCTTTGGGCGCTGTGGGATGTTTGGGCGATGTAGCTAATGTGGTTTAGAATGGGCGACTCCCTGGCGGGAGAGTTTACGCGATGGGATCGATTCCTCCAGACTATAGCGGAGGGATATCCTGGGTTTCTGGCTGCGTTGACTGAGACGATGGTCGACGAGATTGCGTACCACGCGAAGAAAAATGGCGATGACGATGCTCGCCGCGAGGGGATTTACCTATGGCTGGACCATATCCTTGACTCGACGGGGTGGGCATCGCGGAGGCAGTTGCTGTCCTGCGCGTATCTGTGGTCCGTCTGCGACGGGACGTCGAACCACTGGACGGCGCGGTTGAAGGCGACGTTAAGCAAGGTCCAGGCCGAGGACGCGCTCTCACACAGCGCGGGTGTGGAGACCGTGCAAAGGGAGACGTCCGGGGCGAAGACCGAGGACAACGAGGATGTGCGGGTGTTGAGGAAGTTCGGGTGGGATGTGGTCGAGACGTGGGATAGTCGGCCATTGGGGGTGGTCTAGTCGTAAAAGATGAATTGTACGAATAACGACTGTTCTTGAATTATTCCTGGGTATATACCCAAGTATGAGCAACTACACTATGGTTCTCCGTAGTCTTTAGATACGAAAGTGTGGGCTTTGTTGACGTACCACGATATAGATACCAGGGACAGCGTTGAAAAGCCTACCTACCTATACATCTGCCAGATCATCTGCTGATTCAATGCCTTAAAGCGACGGTACCTCTCCACAAGCACGACCTTGGGGTCCTGCATGAATCTTCCGATCAGTCTGTCCACAGCTTCGACGAGACTTGGCTAAACCCGTCCACCGGAGTCCTGGAGCTCCAAGCTAGGATAAACAGTCATACGTTGACAACTCAATGAGATGCCAGAGCAGAACCCAGATGTCTTGGGCAACTCCATGACAACATCTACGTTTTGAAAATACGATACCGTAGTTATCTCCTACCCTTGCCCGGGTATATTGAGCCTCTTCAGCGCGCTCTTTCCTGAAACTCATGCATGCAGCTCTAGAGTCGAGAGGTTACAACCCCTATAGGAAAATCAAAAAAGGACTGACTCTTGGTATTACACTGTCTGACCTAGTGTATTGTCTCTCTTAATGATAAGCTAATCCTCTGAGCGCCGTGCATAACCCTCGGGAATGAAGCAAAACCAACGGCCATGTCAACCGAAGGCCAACGATCAAGTAATAGCCAAAGGCAGGAACTCAGGGTCGCTCTCGTCCTTGTCCAGCGGTCGAATGACCTTCAGAGCTCGCATGAGTGCTGTGCGCATCCTCGCATCATTCAACTCAGCACGAAAGCACGCCATGTCTATAGTTATAGTCCTCGTTGCATCGAAGTTGGGAAACAAGGCCCGGTATTCGTTAGGGATCAAGTCCGTGACTTTGAGTGTAAGATCTCGCGGGCTAGCGGGGGTGGGAAGAATATCCTGACGACCTAGTTAGTACTATCCTTGACTTATTGATGGAAGACTCACAATACGTGGCTCTGTTAGACTAGGTTCTCCGTCTCTCAACCGCCAGACTTCAAGAAAGACAGTAATCGGGCCGACCCAGTCAGAAGCAGTGATTTCAGAACCGAGTGCCTCATAAAAATCAGCTGAGGAATCTTGAGGAGGATTTTCGATGTTATAGGTCTCGTATTTCTCCTGGGACTTCTCATCTCCGTACTTGGTAATGAGCTGATCTCGAGTGCGTTTGAACTGCTCCGTCTTCTGATGAATGTTGAGCTGACTCTTATCCTCCTCTACCTTAGTGATGATCACTAGTTTGACCCGACCACCAGACCGCAGTAGCCATTGAGAGGCGTCACGAATCAGATCATGATAACTTTCCGAGACCCCAATTTCGATGACAACTTGTAAAAACTTTTCTTTGCCGGGTCTCTCCTGGAAAAATATCGTGTTTTCAGGATGTTTGAACCATGCTGCATGTTGCTTTCCACCTCTAAGTCTGAGATCGGTTGGAGGTCTGGATAGAAGAGTGGACAATGGGTAATTTAAAACGCACTTGGCCTCGTCCGGAGTTAGGACGGTAAATTTCGCATCAGTAAGAGATCGATCGATGCATAAGTTGAGAGCGTCATGCAGAGGAGAACCCATAGCCTTGACCTTCAAGATTTCACTCTCCCGGTCATATTCCCACCTACACAGCCGTTTATCTGAGGCTCTCTGTAGAATATACCGGATTTCTTTGGTCAGGTTCTCTGACGATAGCTTCAGTTGCAGATTCTCCTCGTTCGACCCGAGCAAAAACGACTCAACGTGAGTTCGCGTCACTGCTGGAGAATCCATCGGGATGGCGTTTGAAGCCTTAGGGTAATAAGAGATCGCTGACGGTACCATGGTGAATAGCATGAAGAATTGTAAATGGGGGAAGTGCTTTAAGATGATAAGATGAAGGCTGCGAAAAGCTTGAGAATGGAAGGCGATCCTATGATCCTTCTGGGCGAGGGATGGAAACAGCAACTAAGAGGTGGTGACGAAGGGAGATTCAGGAAACTAGCATCGAGACGTTTCGTGAGGGTTAGAAAGAGAAATTGGGAATTGGGAACTTGATACAGGCCTGGATATGTAGGACCTATGATATTAAACACATGTCTTTTGGGGCTTTTTAAACTTTTTTTATTCTTTTATTTTTTGTGATGTTTTCTCGGTCATCATGAAGTAATCCCTGTTTACCAATCAACATCATCATCAATGAATCCAGGGGCACTGTCGACCACGGTTCCATCAGCATTCTGGACGGCGGTATCTTCAGTGTCGTCAGAATTGTCGGGCAGAGCACGAGGGCACGGGACAATGAGATCATTGTTCAACAAGTGCTTCCAATGGACAAGTACCTCTGGGGGTACCTTCCCCTTGGCCTCATCGCCGTCGAGTCTATCGTTGTTGATAATTTGCCCATTCGCAACAATGATGAGGCAGGCTCGCACACGAACATAGTTAAGATCAGGTTCCAGCTCTTAAAGCTCCTTAGTCAAGGCATCCACGGCTGCGTTGCTGGGTCCAACGAGGAGTAAATTGAATCCACGCAAATAGAAGAAGATTGCGATTGCAGCCAGAACTGTGGTCTTGCCACATCCAGGAAACCAACCCCTCTAGGAGAGAGCAGCCCGCTTTTGTCTTACGCGGAGAGCGAAACGCGTTCGTTTGCTCAGCATTCCACTGCTTCAGCTTAAGGAGATGCCGCAGCGCTGATTGGACGACTTCCGGATTGGTCTCGCGAACAAGGTCAACGTCGAGCAAAGCTTTGGGCTCATGATCGAGCAAAAGTGGGAACCATCTCGCCACGTCATTCTCATGAGCTTTGAGCTTCGCGAGAGCATGGATGGACCTATTGATCGGTGCCTTGTTGATCTCAAACTTGAGAGTCCCAGGCAGTTGGACGCTGGTATTCTCCTCGTCTATGTTCAAGAGTTTTTCCGAGACGTGCGCCGTAGGGGACGATTTGAATGGAACCAGGGGCCTCATCCTCTATGTATCCAGGCACCGTGAATCCACTAGCCGGCCGTTCAGTAAATTCCGTGCTTCTACGCACACGGACAATCACTTGGACCTCTGTGAACTCGGGCAGAATCACATTCATTTCCTTCAACTCAGGTGGGAGCAGATCTTCCTTGAAGGTGACCGTCCTAGATTTGACGCCGGACGGATTTTTTTGCGAATAATCTTTTGAACTTGGGATTCCCCTAGATTGTATGAAGGAATGATCATTCCATTATGGTACGAAACGATCAACGAACATATGTAGACACTATTGCTGGTCGCAAAAAGCCAAATGATGTCCAAACGAGCTCTTTGACCTAACTCTGTTCCACATGGCAACTCTTCCGCTGACTGCATATTCTCGCATTGCCAGACAAGGTCCATGGTATCACCAAGATCTATAACCTACTCTATCTAAAAAATGGATGATTTGAGGTCTTATCGAACCAGAATTAGCCCCCTTATAAAAACCAAAAGATAAAGTTTGAAAAAAAAACGGTAAGCACTTATACTCGCGACGCTGACTCGATCTGCTGGTCTTCCGACACCTTTCCATGCAAAGGCGCTGTAGGGTCATCCTGCTCGTCGCCGTCATCACTCACAGACCGTACAGAACCCGCTGCGATAGGGTCAAAAAGCGCATCGATCTCCTCCAGGGACTTCCCGGCAGTCTCGGGGAGGCAGACAGCAGCAAAGGCAGAGATGGCCACATCGAGCAGTCCGAAGAGCAGGAAACTGGCCCAGCCGATTCCCGCAATGATGTACGGGGTACTGAAGGACCAGATGAAGTTGGAGAGCCACTGGGCGGCAACACCAACGGCGACCCCCGGCTCGCGAATGCGGGTGGAAAAGAGCTCCGTGGCGCAGGGCCAGGGGAGAGGCCCCCAGGAGAGATTATAAATGACAATGGCGAGGTAGATGAGGGCAATAGTGACGGCGTCGGGGAGGGAGATGGCCGCTTCGGCGGGGGTGGAAGCTGCAGGTACAGGGGCGTCCGGGTTGGCCTTGAGGACGATGGCGGTAGAAATCATGCAGATGGCCATGCCGAAGGCACCGAGGATGAGAAGCGGGCGACGGCCAAAGCGCTCTGCAACCCAGACGATAAACACAAAACAGCTGGCCACTTTAAGGGCCCCGAAAATGCCGGTCAAGAGGAGGGTGAGCGTGGTGTTGCCGTCGCCAACCAGGATGGCGAAGAACTGTGGTCCGAAATAAGCCATGGCGGTGGCACCAGTGGACTGCTGGGCAAGAAAGAGTCCAATGCTCAGAAGGATACGGTGCGCGTTAGACCCGGTCAGTAGCTCGCGCAGATGGAAGTTGTCGGTGGCGTGGCGGTCGTGTTCGATGGCCTGTTTCATCCGAGCGAATTCATCCACCACGTGCGCGTCGCTGGACGCACGGATCCAAACGAGACTGGCCCACGCACGCTGGCGCGAGGCGACAGAGCTACCTTGGTCGTCGTCTTCATGGATCAGGAGCCACCGGACGCTTTCATCCAGCGTCAGCATCCCGAGACCCATGAGCGCGCCGGGGACGAGCTGCAGAGCAAGCGGGATCTGCCACTGTGCCGCAGTGGGGGCGCGGAACTGCAGCGCATAGTCAATCCAGTAGGAGACGAGGATACCGATCGTAAAGGTGAACTGGAAGCAGCTGCCCAGACGGGCACGCATGTCCTTGGGGCTCATCTCCGAGAGATAAATGGGGATGACCGTGGCGGACCCACCAATGCCCAAACCGCAGATGACGCGGCCCAGGTAGAAGATCGGGAGGGAGTGCAGGTTGAGGACCTCGAGAACAACGCCGACACAGAAAATGGCAGAGCAGACCATCATGGCCACACGACGTCCATGGCGATTGGTGATGGGCCAGATGGCCAGGGAGCCGACGAGAGCGCCGGCTTGTTGGACGCCGACGGCGAATGCGCTCACCCTCGTCTGGTTGTCCGGGGTGGCATTAAAGTCGCGGAGAAAGGAGTCAAACGTGAGGACCCCACCTGGAGCAAAGTCGCCTAGAATGAGAGCGGTCCAGGACGGAATGATGGGGAGAAGATACCGATGACGCCGGAGTCATAGCCAAAGAGCATCCCACCACAACAGACGACGGCGGTGAGCCAATAGATGCGGAAACGGGCCAACGCGGAGGCGGGCGGGGGAGATGACGGCGGGGGAATGTTGCCCTCGTCTTCATGTTGAGGGATATGATGATAGGAGCTCATCATGGGCCATGGGAGGAAGTGTATTGCAGAGAGTGGCTGTAGGGGATGGGATGAGTGTCGTTGTATGAGGTTGGCGTCGGAATTGCCTGTTTGGGATAGTTCCTGCGAGCCCACGTGAGATGGCCACACCGACACCAGACAAGTATAGTCGGTGTTTTGGTACTTTGGAGGACTATTCAAAAGGACCCTGCGAATCGACAGTGTCATCACCCTGTGTTCAAGGCGATCTCACTGATCGGATATGTTTGACGGGATGTTCCCTCCTTGTAGTTTTCTGTATACTCTGTATACTCTGTACCTCTACTAGCATATTGGCCAAGGCATTACCCCAAACGGACAAAAAGGCGACAGACGAGCAGCTCTGGTGGGTCCGGCAGGACGCAATCCAATCACGCCGGACGAGCTTATTTCCCCGCCATTTGGCTTCCAACTGCCGACGGCCGATTACATCGTTTACTTCCATTGAAGTCATATATAACCCTGCAGTCGGGCAGCTCCTCTCCTCGTTGGGTTGCTCCTCTCCATCCTGCATTCCTCCCCGTCAACCCCGCGCAACCACCATCACCCATGGCTCCCAAACGCCCCAACTTCCTCGTCATTGTCGCCGACGATCTGGGTTTCTCCGATATTGGCTGCTTCGGTGGCGAGATCCGCACGCCCAATCTCAACCGCATTGCTCAAGATGGTGTGCGGTTCACCGACTTCCACGCCGCGGCAGCTTGCTCGTGAGTCTCACTCCTCATCGCAAGATCGATATAGTACAACCCTCCATGCCATGTCCTCCCCCCTCTAACAGATCGACAGCCCCACCCGCGCAATGATCATGACAGGGACCGACCACCATATCGCCGGTCTGGGCAATCTCATCGAATGGACCAACATTTCCGGCCAGAACGGCCCCAAGGGCTCTCAGATGAGCACGGCGCCGCAACGCGGCATGCCCGGCTACGAGGGCTACCTCAATGAGCGGGTGGCCGCCCTGCCCGAGATCCTCCGCGACGCCGGCTACCACACCGTCATGTCGGGAAAATGGCATCTGGGTCTCACGCCGGAACGCTCCCCTCATGCCCGCGGCTTCGACCGCTCCCTGGCTCATCTCCCCGCCTGCTCCAACCACTACGCCTTCGAGCCCCAGCTCCGGGGCGACGACGACACCCCGACCTTCCTCGAGGCCAGCACCATCGCCCTGCACATGGAAGACGACAAGTACCTTAAGAAGCTCCCAGACGGGTGGTACTCGTCCGACGGCTACGGCGACAAGATGGTCGACTACCTCAAGGACTGGCACGAGCGCGACACGGAAGACCGTCCCTTCTTCGCCTACCTCCCCTTCACCGCACCCCACTGGCCGCTCCAAGCGCCCCGCGAGTACATCGACCACTACCGCGGCGTGTACGACGACGGCCCAGAAGCCCTCCGCCGCCAGCGTCTTCAGCGTCTCAAAGAACTCGGCATGGTCTCCCCAGAGGTCGAACCCCACCCCGTCGTCGACGACGAGATCAAACCCTGGGACGAATACACCGCCGAGGAGAAGAAACTCTCCTGCACGGCCATGGAGGTCTTCGCGGGCATGGTAGAATGCATCGACGCCAACGTCGGCAAGGTCGTCGACTACCTCACCTCCATTGACGAACTCGACAACACCTTCGTCTGCTTCATGTCCGACAACGGCGCCGAAGGCGCCGCCTACGAAGCCTACCCGCTCGTCCAGTCCGGCGTCATCCCCCATCTCCAACAATACTACGACAACTCGCTCGAAAACCTCGGCAACGGCAACTCGTTCATCTGGTACGGACCCCGCTGGGCCCAGGCCGCCACCGCGCCGTCCCGTCTGTACAAGGCCTACACCACCGAAGGCGGCGTGCGCGTGCCCTTCCTCGCCCGCTTCCCTTCCTCCCTCGCCGTCGCCGACCACGCCCGCACCGGCCTCATCACCGACCAGTTCGCCACCGTCATGGACCTCGCCCCTTCCATCCTCGACATGGCCGGGGTGTCCCACCCGGCGCCGACCTACCAAGGCCGCGAGATCGTCCCCATGCGGGGCCGCAGCTTCTACCCCTGGGTGCAGGGCACGGCCAAGCGTATCCATCCCGAGGACTTCATCCAAGGATGGGAGACGTGTGGTCGGGCGGCGCTCCGCTTCGGCGATTGGAAGATTGTCTATATCCCCAAGCCGAAGGGGCCGGAGCGCTGGCAGCTGTATAACCTGGCCGATGACCCCGGCGAGATCCACGATAAGGCCGAGGAGGAGCCCGAGCGGCTGAAACATCTGCTCAAGCTCTGGGATCAGTATGTCATCGAGACGGGGGTCATTCCCCTGAACCCGGATCTGGGGGACTTCCTCGAAGCGACGGATGCCCAGATGCCGGAGAATGCCTGGATGGAGTACGATTACTGGAAGAAGGGTGCCCGCGATGACCCGGAGAAGTTTACTCGCAAGCCGCCTCGTTTCCAGCGGGTGGTCAAGCAGTTCTAATCTTTCTCCTCGTTCCGTGTGATCTATGGGTCTCTTTCCCCCCTTTGCATGACTGACTGCATATGCTACTAGCTCGCTTGGCTTGTATCATCTTTGTATATAGAATTGAGGTTTAGCGATGACTCATGAATTTCGTTGTCGATGGCTCCGTATATACAGGTACACTCCACAAGAACAAGGTATAATACAATTCGATTCCCACTGGGCACCACCATGTCAAATCATCACGAAGAAATCTGTAAACAGCTCGCGTCGCACGCACCGCGAATCCGCCCACGTCCGCGACGTATCCTGCCGCCGCGTCATCTCTTCCAGTAGTAGCAGCGCCTTGTTTGCATTCGGATGTCGGGGAGAGCCGGTCCCCGGGCCGGTCTCGTCTACGCCTGTCGCGGCCATACGCTGCATCTCGTGAACGATCCAGGCGCGTTGCTCGAGGGACCCTTCCAACCCGGCGACGAAGAGGGGCCAGATGAAGCTGATAGGGAGGTGGGTTGCCGTCGTCGTCGATAAAGAGTTATCGCCGCTTTCTCGACTTGTCGACTCGACAGTAGCGAGCTGGATGATCTGGTCGACGGCGCGGTGGACCCGGTCAGTGCGTGGGTAGATCGCAAAAGCCACCCGATGCAGGTAGATGAAGATGGCGAGGAAGTTGGCCAGATACTGGCGAAAGGTGCGGCAGATCTCTGCAGCGACAGTCGGACACAGCGTCTCGCAAAGGTCTTGTGGACGGTCGTATACATCCAGTACCCGGGGTCGGTTGCTCCAGAGGGTCTCGAGGTCAGCGCCGACCTGATGTGCGATCTGGAGGACCTCGAACTCGTCGTTCACCGTGCCACGGCTGCGGTGATGTAGGTCGATACAAACGATGCGTCGGATGACCTGTTGCGCTTGCGAGAAGAAGCGGAAGGCAGGACCGACAATGGCGTCGTGGATGAGATAGGCTGGTTTCGAAAGGAGCATGTCGTCGTCGTCTTCATTTCCCGTGGTTCCGCTGTTAATGGGGTTGCTGGTGTTGACACCAGAGTGTACGTTATGCTGAATACCGTTGGATCCGTCCTTCTGCTCAGTATGGGAGAGAGACGAATCTGAGTTCTCGACAGCGAGACTGCCCAGTTCGATGAGAGGTTCGCCATCGCGGCCTGCAATCAGAGCTTTCACGTCGAGAAGAGAGACCCAATTGACAATGAGGTAGTTAAACCCAGTCCAGGACTTGGTCTGGCGATGGAAGCGCTGCAGCAGGAGAAACGCAGAGTGGAGGAAGGACATGCCAGGGCGCCACATCTCTGAAGGCGCGATCAGCTAAAGGTAATTAGTCAATCAATCGAGTCATTGGACAGAATTCAGTAATCAATAGGCCTACTTCCGAGAGCATCAGGAGAAACACCGCAGTGAAGACACGCTTCAGCATCGACGGGGCTACCTCTCCCAGCAGACAGGATTGAATCTCTGCACTGGCATGTTGGTGATATGTCGGTGCCAGCTTCCACCGCTTTCCCTCAGCCGTCGCCAGTTGCAAATCCGCATAGCAATACAAACTATTCCGCAGGGCACTGTAATTGCGCGACTGTGCAACAATAATCCCCCGCACGAAATGCCACTCGAGGTTCAGAGGCCCGAATATCGTCGGTGGCGCCTCGCTCTCCAAGAAATACATGACAAGCTGGTCCTCGTATGAAGCACGTGTCTCCGGCCAGATCCCATCGAGGGATAGTCCGGTGATGGCCGACTCGACAGGGTCGCTTTTGTGGTCATCGCTGGAGAGAGAGACTTCCCCGGCAGACGGCGTGCCCGCAGTGGCCCAAACATGAGGCTCTTGGAGGCCCACGCCCTGGCCCATAGGGGAGGGCACGGGACTGGCGGTCACCGGTGGGAAGTCCGACATGCCATTCGTCAGGTCAAGATGCTTCTGTTCAAAGTCGGAGGTAATTTCCCCGATGAAGCCGAGCATGTCGAAATTCGCAAAATCGACCATGCCATACGAGCTAGGCTCCTGGGGGGGAGACGCCACGGGGAGCGAGGTTCCCTCCGAGCCGGTGGGATTCGGCCACTGCAACAGCCGTTGCCGACGCTGCTCATCCTGTTGGAGGACGGTATCGAAGAAGTTCAAGTCGGGACGGTCAGGCACATGGGCCGGCGGATGGTGGGTCGGGGGGTCGGCGGGGACGCTGTTCCCTGTGCTGCTGCTGGTCGTGGCGGACGAGGGGCGCTGAGGGTGACTGCGGCGCGAGACAATGCCCGGGACGATGTTCTTGTAGGCGCATTGTAGACGGAGTCGGATGCAGTTGGCGCAGACGGGTTTCGTCTCATCACAGCGGACCTTGCGTGCTCGGCAGGTCAAACAGCCGGTGCGTCTGCGGGGACCTGATCGGCCGGCCCCTCGTGCTCTGGGAGGCGCCTGCGAGGGTGTTAGCGGAGTGAAGAGCTTCCGTGAGCATGAACAGAGCTACCTCCATGGTCGATGCGGACCATTCTCGAGAACCAACGGGGGGGATGTAGTTGTTGTTGAAGCGGGGAGGAAATTAAGTTGTGGAGAGCAAGTTTCCCTTGTTTTGGGAGTTCTTTTTTTCCCCGCAATTCGGTCTCTCCCGAAGAGGGCAGTTCTACGCGTGGCCAGCAATAGCCTCCGTTTCCTTCGACACCACTTGTGACCGTCTACTCCAGAGTAGATAGATCTTCTTTCTATTCATTATCAACACAGTCATACAGTATGCTCCACTCGCACCACTTTGTCCCCCCCAAAACACTTGGACGTATGCAACAGATGTCCCCGCTCCCGCCGCACATACGCGGCAAAGAAGGCCGCAGCAAGGCCAATTGCCCCGTAGCTGATATACACCGGGTATTTGAATTGCTCCGGACGGGAGAAGACAATAGTCGTGGCGAAGGAGACGAGCTCGAAGATGTTCTGCAGGGCCATTTCCGTTGTCGAAAACCGTCCCCGTTCATGTTCCTCAATGCCCTGGTACCGTTAGATGCACATCATATAGTCAAAACAATTGACAAACAGAGGTATGATAGATGAGATCAGGAAAGGAAACACACCTCTTGTACCAAGAATTGAACCGACAAATCAAAGCCCCAAAGACCCAGGCGACTCAATGCGACGCCAACAATCAGACTGACCGCCACCACCTGCGGATGGTCCTCGAGGCAGGCAAATCCAACCACAGCAGCGGCCAGACAGGCAAACTGCCAATTCAGGAACCACAGACCAGACCGGATCGGACCGATGCGGTTCATCACAGCTGGGGCCGCCCAGGTGCCTGACAGCTCCGCAATCACCGCACCTATCCTCATGCAACTCACCTCCACCGCGCTGAACCCGGTGTGCAGCAAGTAGGTCACCATAGTAGTACCAAATGAGAGCACCGTTAGATAGAGAAGACTCAGCGAAAGCGATGCCAGGAACACGCGGCTAGCGACATACTCCTTCCAGGGGCCTGCAAGGCTTTGGAAGTACTGCGCAAGGTTGACGCTGCGTCTAGGACGGGGGTGAGTGTCTTGATGCTCACTGCCTTCATCATCGCCATTATTTTCGGCAGTGCTGTAGTTTCTGTCCAACTCGGGGACGATTTTATATACCTGGAGTAGATGAGAATCAGTGCGACTCGTGATGTTATTGGTGGGACCTACCTGAGCAATGGCAATATATTCAACCATGACGCAGGATACATTAACCCCGAGGACGGTCCAAATGGCGACCCGCGCTGACAGCCCGGCCAAAAGGGAAATGACTACGGGGGCGACCAGTTTGCAGAACAGGTCGATCCGTCTCATGGATGCATTCAACTCTGAGAACTTTTAGTTTGGGCGGCGTTCTAGTAGATGTAAGCAAAAGGCTTACCTTGTCGCGGGTAGTGCAAGGCTTCCGATATGACAATGGCCTGTCGTTTGGTTAGTCCATTGGGATAAGGCCTTGTCGGGATCACCTACCCAGTCTCTTTCGACAGATACAGTATTCGCTGTCGCAGCGAGTTTCTCGACACATGCGAGCAGCACTACTGCGATGAATAAAAGTGATCGGATCTCCATGCGTTGCAGTTGCGGAGTCAGAAGAAGGACAAAGCAAGCGCAAGACACCGCCACAGGGACTCGTTGCCAGACTAGATACATCAGCCGGACATTCCACCCAGACTATCTTTCAGTAGCCATGGGAGAAAGAGCGAGACATACTGATGGATTGCCGAATCGCTTTCAGACGATTGGACCGGTCGACCATGGCACCCAGCCACGACGACAAGACGACCGCGGCGGACGCACGCACCAGGGCGTAGATGGAGGCATAGAGTAGGGTTCCGGGAAAGATGTCGGCCAGAAACAGGACAGAGCCAAATTCAAACATGCGAGAGTTCCATGTCGACAGCGAATGGGAAATGTATAGTCGCAGGAGCACTCGGTTGGTCGTGGGGGTTGATTCATCCACCTCCAGGGTCTCTTCTTGCGACAGCAGGTGAGCTACTTCGGAGGTGTCTGGGAGGGTGTCTGGGAGGGCTGCATGTGTTGCCATGGTGGATATTGATTTAGGATATCATTATGAGTCAGTCAGTAAGAGGGGGGAATTGAAGAGGTGAGAAGTGAAGGTGAAGGTGGTGCGATATGAAATCCGCGGAAGTTGTCGATCGTCCCGAAGGTCCCCACATGGCTTCTTTCTATCGACATCTCTCTCTCTTCTCGTACTTCTCCGTCTCTTCTCTTAAATCTATTCAAAATATATACAGGAAACATGTCGCTCTCCGCCACCTGGACCAAACTCGGCGCCGCCGACATCCTCCAGCGCTCCTCCCAAATCCTCTCCCTCGCCTCCAACCAAATCTACATCTTCGGAGGTGAACTACGTCCCCGCGAACCCCGCGACAACGACATCCACCGGATATCTCTATCCCCAAACAATGGTATCGCCAATCATCCCAAATCTCTCCCTCAATCCCTTTCATACAAACAAGACTAACATATACACCCCAGACCCCATCACCCTCCAAACAGCCACCAACCCGCCATCTCCCCGGGTCGGCTCCGCCTCCACCACCCTTCACAACAAGATCTACCTCTTCTCCGGCCGCGGCGGCGCGTCCATGACGCCGCTCGAAGAAGACCACCCGGGCAGCATCTGGGAATTCAACCCAACCACCACCACCTGGACGCAGATCGCCCCCTCCTCCCCCACAG
>RHLO01001281.1:0-28529 GCA_003719415.1 Aspergillus olivimuriae
CGGCGCTCTTGGCATTGCGGCCGCTGATGTAGATGTGGGCGGGCGAGTGTTTGGCCAGATGGGGGGCGGTTGCGGCGCCGAGACCGGCCGTGCCTAGGATCCTTCATTAGCATATCGGACATGATTAGAGGGAGGGTTATTTTTAGACAGCAGAGGGGAGGGAGAAGGGGGGGCTCGTTGAGAGGGTCAGCAGGGGGACGAACCGCCGGTGATGAGGATGACTTTGCCCGACAGATCGGGGATGTTCTTGTCGGGGTTGAAGGAGAGTCCTGCCATGATGGGCGGGCGACCGGTGGAGGAATGAATGCAGAGGAGATGTGATTCTGTGGCGACTGCTCAAGTCGAGGGAATCAGCCGCTTGATAGGGAAAACATGTCGCGATGTGGTGGTTCTTTGTGTGGTCGAAAAAGGAAAGTCGCCGGGGCTGATGGACGTCGAAGTTGTCCCGACTCCGATCCAACACAGCTTACGGCGTAGATTGCGTGCCAGGGGAAAGACATTTAGGCAATTTAGAGCGATATGGCCCTGCATGCGAGTGGGCTCGTTTCCTTGGTCTAGGTAGTCTAGTCGTATTGCTGGCACGCTAACTCTAACCCTGGTTCTCATGCATTCCCTCGCGATGTACTGTACAGCGGGCGTCTATAACGCAGGCTCCTATTAATGGAAAATGACAGCACCCACCCCCACGCTGCTGCACGGTCTTATTGCAGGCGGAAGCCATGGGCCAGGAGATCACGAAACACCCCGTCGCGGTCATACTTGCGCTGGATCTGCTGCAGGCGCGGCACATTCCCTCCGTGTCCGTTCCCATAACTGTGGAAAGGCGCCTGTCCGACCCCTGCATCGTTGAGATACACAAACGAGCGGCCCAGCCCCAGCGCTCTGGTCTGCTGATGGATCAGATTGGCGGCGTCTCGGGAAAAGTCTCGGACGGTCGCATCGTCGGCGCTGTTGGACCAGGTGCTGGAGAGCAGACCGGCTGGGCAAGCCGTCAGCCAGTGTCACGACTCACGACTGGGGGAGGGGGTGGGGGATCGGAATGCACGCTAGAGGTCAGAACATACCGATGAACGGGGCATCATTCGGATCCAAATCAATGGCATCGCCGCCCGAGGCCTTTGCGGCTTCGACCCACGCTTTCGATACGGGCTGGAAGCTGAAGCTGATCGACAGATCCGCTACGTGCTGCAGGGTGTTGCGTGCGCGGTCGAAGACCGTCTTATTGACGATATCGATCGTCTGGGGGTCGAACTTGAAGCTGACGGTCCAGAACTGCTGTCTATGGAGTGGCTTGTCGTGAGCTGATGCTTACTGACCGGGGGGCCATCGATCGTACGTACCGCTTATCTTTAGCTGCATAAGCCGGCGTGTTCAGTGCAGTCGGGAGAATGATCCAGGGCCCAACACCCGATTGATCGAGCAGGGTTGGTCCATCAATGGCGGTAAAGTTCTCAAACGCCGGCGGGTTCGCAATGGGTTCGGCGTAGAATTCCAGGCTGATCACTTCGTAGACGCCATCATACGGAGTCAATGCGATCATCGGCATGATCGCCGCCTTGACGTCTTCTGCGCCGCCGCCGGGAGCCATATATGCGTTCAAAGCGTCGACCCACGGACCCGTCGACTCGGCCGTCCAGATCTTGCCGCTGTAAAAGGCGTCGCCCATGGGGATGGTCTTCATGTCGAAGCGGGTGACGATGCCGAAGAAGTTCGAGCCGCCTTTCAGCGCCCAGAAGAGGTCTGGGTGGGAAGTGGCACTGACATGGACGACGGAGCTGTTCGCCAGCACGACCTCGTATCCGACGACGGAATTGGCACTCCAGCCGGTCTGACTGCTAAAGTATCCAATCCCACCGCCGAGGAGGAGACCCCCGACGCCGACTTGACCGTAACGACCGCCGTTGACGGTCCGGCCGGACTGCACCACGTAGTCGTAGACATCCTGCCAGATGTTGCCCGGTCCGATCTGCACGACGGAGAGGTCGTCGCTCAGCTGGCGTTGTTTCAGGTCATGCAGGGAAATCATCACGCCATGGTCGATCGAGTTGGCTCCGGGCACTGGCATGTGTCCGGCACTGATGACGGAGAAGTGAGTCCGGGTCTTCTGGATAATTCGCAGGGCCTCTGCGACGTCCTCGGCATCCTGGGGCAGGAACACGCAGGAGGGCGACAGCAGACAGGTCTGGGACCAGGGGACTGCAGACGAGGTTAGGATGAGACGTCCGGGGACTGCGATAAGATCACTTACGAGCACTCTGATTGGCATAGGTGGTGGTGTCAGAAAGATAGAGGAGGGAGGGGAAGGCCGCAGACAGATGTCGACATGCAGCATGTCCCCGACCCCGTGCGGTCAACGGGACATCTTGCGCCTCGACAAAGGGGGAGATCCCGGACAGCACGGGGATGGCCAAGACAGACAGCGCAGATCTGAGTAGACGCATGATCAGGGGAAGTGGAGGCACACGAGGGGGAGGAAATGGAGAAGGGGATGGTGTGAACTATAGTTCGTGCGTCTACAACTACAGATATATAGATGTATCCAGTTTATTTGTCGCCCGTATTATCCTCGCTATAACGCCAGGTAGAGCCACCCAAAGTCTGCCTTGTTCGCATTGATTGCCTGATGTACGGAGGAGACGACGAGTCAAGGCTGAGGATACGATGAGCTGTGGCTGGTGTGCTAGAAAGGGACATTGTTCGGAAGATACGCCGATTAGGAAAGACACCGGACCGGAGTGAATTGAATTCAGCAAGTTGTCTCACTAGGGAGTTGTCTTACTAGGGTTCTGATCCTGCTGAAACTTGCCATCTACTCTTCTACTCTTCTACTACTAGACCTTATTGGCCCTGGGGTGAAAAAGGACCGGCACCGGGGCCTTCCACCACATAATATGGCAATGCGACTGGCTCTCCCAGTCCATATTCGGATCCAACAGTTCCAAATCATACGTGTAGAGGACCTTGGCCAAGATCGATGACATCTCGACAAAGGCGAAACTAGCATCATCAGCAGTGGTCTTCAATTCGGGAATCTAGATCAGCTACTCACTTTCGACCAACACAGGCGCGGAGCCCGAGTGAAAACGGCTGGCTGGCTTCCTTAAGATCGGTACAGTTGGGATCGGTCCAGCGTTCTGGTTTGAACTGCATGGGATCGTGGAAATACTGGGGATCGTGGGTTACCGCCCACGCGCTTGTATAGACTTCGGTCTGGAGGGTTCATGGTGAGTAGGTAGACATCGAGAATCAGAGGGTCAATGGGGATTCATACTCCGGCTGGCACCCAATGACCGTCAATTTCAGCCCCAGGGGATACGCGAGGGAAGCCTTGGGAACCGGGAGGGTGGATGCGGAGAGACTCGTGGATGACAGCTTGTAGATAAGGCAGCTGTAATGCCGAAGAGGCGTCAATCTCCTCATAGGCCTTGTATCGACCGCGGATCTCTTCTACCAGCTTGCGGTACGTCTCGGGTGTCTTCAGCAGGTAGTATGTCGCGGCGGCCAGACATGTCGCTACCGTCTCGCCACCAGCAATGCTGCCAACATCAATCAGACATCGTCTGCTTGCCTCATCCTCGATAGAGACTCACATCAGGGTCGACGCATGAGCGGTCATCTCCTCCTTGGGAATATCGTTGCTCTTGACTTTCTCCACGATGTTGGTGAAGAAATCATGGCGCGGGGAGTTACTGTTCAATCGTCTGAGGCGATATCAGTCGTGTCCCATGTAGCAGAGGAAGAGAAACTGAAAGAATCACTGACTCCTCGACCTTTCTCCGGCTAAAGCCCGAATGTTTATTGCGAACTTGAACCGTGAGCGAGGGCAACAACCATTTGCCCAATGTAGCGAGGAACTGATAGCGACGCAGGTTATCCACCAAGGTAATCTCCAGGAGATGCTTGAGGATGAGGTCGATCCAAAAATGGTGCTCCTCTGTAAAGTAGTCAGATGCAGGCGATCATGGCAACCCCCTATCCCATAGAACAAGTCCTCATACCTCGCTCGATACATCCGAAGCTCTCCCCAAAGGCCATTTCGCCGAGGATGTCAAAGGCAATCATTTCGTACCACTCGACCACATTGAGACCCTTGTTGTCTTTCTGGCTCAGGGGGCCCAATTTGGCCACAAAAGAATCCACACATTCCTGAACAATGGTTTCCTGGGCCTGAAGTGCCTTCATGGAGAAGGCAGGCGTCAAGTTCTTCTTCTTCTGCGCATGGACCTTGGGGTTCCGTTCACTGCCAATACAACCCGTCTTGAACCCGGCGCCATAGATATCATAGAATTCGCCTTTGATGAGATGGGAGCGTCCTCCCACCGGGGGTCCGTAAATCGCCTTCCAGGATTCAACGGAGGCGAAGGACAGCTCATTTGGCGACACTCGAAAGACAGGACCTGTTGAAGACTGTTATACGACAGCTCAGGACCTTCCAAAACGAAATACTCACCGTATTTCCTATGCGCCTGCTCAATCACACGATGCGATCGTCCTCTCATAGTATGCCAGAAACGCCATAGCTAGTTCATCTCTTCAGCCGGAATTCATGTATTATCGGGGAGGTCCATACCAAGGAAGACCTGGCGAGCAAGGGACCAGGGAAGCCGGCCAGCGGATGAAAATACAGGTTGTAGAGCGCATATCCCACTGAGTACACAATGATCTTCAAAGAGTCATCTATTAGTTTGCAATCCTCATAGTCTCCCCAGCCAACAACTTACCAAGTAGATCGCGGTCTGCAGGGACAACACAGAAGGAACCTTGGGCCCAAACTCAGTCCACGTCGCTGTGTCCATGATGCGCGTTTGATCGACAAATTCTCGATGAAGCACAGAAACCTCCACCTACATTCGAGACATCCACATCGACCAGCGACTATCGAACAGCAGGTCTTGCGCTGCTCATGCTTCGAAACGCGCTCCATTTCCAAATCGGGTTGATGTCCGAGCCGGAGGATTTCCTCGTATGTCAACTTCCGACTCACTCCCCGCGCTTCAAGGGCGACTCTGTCAATGCTCTGCAATGAGAATGAGTGTATTCACAATTTTTCCTTGGATGTGTCTTCTCACGCATTGACAAGCGTATCCGGACAGGCCACTCGCTACCATGGAGGGCACCCGACGCTCCGTGTTGAGTCCCATGGACAATATTATGCCACGGTTCTATGCGAAACTGATCTTCACCTTTCGCTGTACGCCGCAGATAGATCCGGCCAAAATATGCCGTCTGCTCCAAGACGGTCTCGCCCGTGCCAGTGTTGACGTTCCCAGTATCGCTGGCAAGGTGTTTCAAGTGCCTGATAAGAACGTCGCCGAGGGCTCCTTGGAGCTGCACACGCATCCCAGCTGGGTCCCACAAGTACACCTGCAAGACCTGCGGGATGTAATCGACTACGACGACTGGGTGGACGAGGGACTCCCCCAGGATGAGCTCGATCCTGAACGATTTTTCCCGGCCATCGGACTGCCCGATCTCCAAAAGGGAGCCCCCGTTTTCATCGCCCAGGCCAACTTCCTGGCCGGGGGGATGCTTCTCGCGGTGGGCATGTTCCATTCTGTCATTGATGGGACGAGTGGGATGTGGTTGGCAAAGAAATGGGCGGAATACACTCGCCAGCTCCAGGGGATTTCTCAGGATGATCGCGCTTCGTTGGAGATTTCGCCCCAGAGTACAAATCACCAATTGCTGATGGACTTGTGGAAGGCAGAGGGCCATGAGGAGGTCAACCTGGAAGACTTGATGCACGGCAGAAAAAGCGCTGATGACCCCAGTCTATGGCGATTGTTAGGACTGGATCCGGTCACGCCGTCCTCGCTAGAGACATCGCCTCCCCCAGACCCGTCCCAATATCAGCCACCGCCGCCGGTGCAAACGACCATCTTCTACGTCTCACAGAAGGCTCTCTCGAAATTAAAGTCGTCGGTGGCTGCAGACCCATCAGGAGAAGGGCAAGGCGACGAAGACTTGAATATCAGCGCCAACGATGCCCTGATGGCGCTGCTATGGCGAGCGATCATCCGAGCCCGTTTCCCTCCTGATGAAACGACAGGGTTGCAATCCGCAGGCGAGGAAGAAACGGCGCTCGATACGACTTTTGATGGACGGGCCCATTTCTCTCCCCAGCTGCCTTGGACCTACCTCGGCAGCCTCATCTTCATCAGTACAGCTCGCATGACCATCTCCGATTTGACCTCATCCAAGACGTCCCTCGCTACCATCGCCAGAGACGTTCGGCGAGCCGCCAATGCTATTACACCCTCACGCATTCATAAAGCCTTCGGGCTGGCGACAGCATTGCCCAATTACAATACCCTATCATTCCCCTTTGCGACGTTCGCGGGGTCCGAGGTTTGCATCACATCGTGGATCGCGTGGAGTCTATTTGACCTCGATTTCGGACCTATCTTCGCTAACAGTGGGCGACCAGAATTCCTGCGGCCTCCGCGTCGGGAATTTGATCCGATCTGTCGGCGTTGTGTGGTGTTGCCCCTGCAGACCCATGGCGGATGCGAAATCCTCATTTCCCTGACGAGCGACGAGATGGCTCGTCTGGAGGCGGATCCGGAATTTGCCCAGTTTGCTCGGGTTGTATGTCATTAATCATAGACGTAGAATCAAGTGATGTGTAGAAATGCCTTCCAACACACCTACAGCGTAACCTACAGAGTACGTAAGGGTGAATCATCTGCTGGAGCTTCCTCAATCAGGAAATTCCCGAGATCGATCCAACCATGTTCCTTCTGGCGTCAGATACGAGGCCACTCCAGGGTGAAAAGACCAGGGTAGCCTGCAGTAGCTGGCCCCAGCATAGTCTCTGCAGATTCGATATTGTGCCTGGGGAATTGCTCGAATGATGGACTCGTTCACCTGCGGGGCGCTCGTTCTCTGCCTTTCCACCTGTCTCTACCAAGGATACAGATGGGCGCAACACCTGCGAGCCGCGAAACGAACAGGACTGCCCTATACCTGGTCTCCCATCCATGAGCTTGAGCTCTGGGCCTACTTCACCAATCCCGTCCTGCGATGGTGGTGCGCAGACTACCTCCTGCAGGACCGCGGATGGCCACGATGGGCGCGATTTCTGATCAAGGACTGGACGTACGAAGACAAAGGCCGTGCTCATAAAGAGTACGGAGAGGTGTTTCTCGTGGTGAGTCCTGCCGGGATGATCTGCTATATCAACAACGCAGACACAGCCCTTGCGGTCTGTACTCGACGCAAGGCGTTCATCAAGCCCCCGGAAAAGATGAGTGAGTCTGTCCCGGCAATGCAACCATCCACCGCACCACTTGCTAACAGGTTGAGGGCGCAGAAATGCTGGAACCGTTTGGACCGAGCGTGGTGTCAACTGATGGCGATCTTTGGCGATTCCATCTGCGCGTCACTCTGCCGCCGTTTGGTGAAGGCGTGCATCGGAGTGTCTGGTCAGAGACCCTTCGTCAAGGCACCTTGTTGTCCTCTGCCTGGGTGCGTAGCGGCTCGGGCAGTCTGAAAGATGACATCTATACTCTCACGGTCAATGTCATGTCCGCTGTGGGCTTTGGACGTCCGACAGACTGGACAGATGATGCCACGGCGCTGCCCCAGGGCCATCGTCTTTCTCTGGTCCGATCGATCTTCGGGGTTGTGACCAACCTGCCACAGATTCTGCTGCTGCCAACCTGGCTGATGAAAGTGCTCTCGCCATTTGTCTATGATGCATACACCGAGTTCGGGCAGTACATGAATGAACTGCTGGCTCAGGAGAAGGCAAAGATGTTGTCTCGTGCACCTGGACAAGCCAATGTCAGCGAGAAGGGCAACTTGTTGACGGCGGTGATCACCGCAAATAGCGAGAAGCTCTCCGCAGATGAACAGCGGGTGATCAAAGGGCCGCAGGGTCGGACGCAGTTGACCGACGAAGAGGTCAAGGGCAATGTGTTTATGTTCCTCTTGGCCGGTGCGTGCGTCTTCTGTTTCTACCGAGAGACTCTCTAACAAGGAAGTTCCAGGCTACGACACCACTGCAAACACCATCTTGTTTTCGTCCATCGTCCTCACCCTCTACGATCATATCCAAGACGAAATCATTGCCGAAGTCCGTCGCGTGTATCGAGAAGCTGAGGCAGCCGGTCGAACGGAGCTCTCCTACGACGAAGATCTGCCCAAGTTCCGCTACCTCCTGGCTTTCATGGTATGTTGTCATGCATATGACTTAGCAATGGCCACATAGTACTGACACTTCATAGTACGAAGTCATGCGTGTCTTCCCCATTGTCATCCCCATCACTCGAGAGGCGGTACAGAACGAAAGTCTCCCCGTCCATGGAAACAAGCATACCCTCCCCGCCGGCACACTGACGATCGTGAACAACACTGGAGTCCACTATAACGAAGCCCACTGGCCGAGTCCTCACATTGTTGAGCCCCGGCGATGGCTCACCAGTGATCCCAATGCATACGATCCCAAAGCCCCCACAGCCGATCAACTCGACGAGATCAAGCAGGCAAAGTTCCCCATCCCGAACCACCGTCGTGGCACTTTCATGACGTTCAATGAGGGTCCGCGGGCTTGTCTTGGTCGACGATTTGCGCAGGTTGAGTTCATTGCCTTCTTTGCCAGAATGTTGCGTGACCATCGGTTGAAGTTGGATGATGGCGTGGTACCGGCCGAGATTGAGAAGCAGGTCCGTCTGCGAGCGGGAGGATCCCCAGTGACATTGGTGCCGCCGATTGATCTGAAGGTGCAGTTGTGTCCTGATACTAAATAGACAGGAAAGGAAGATGTATAAGTGGCGTGGTTGATTGTGTTCGGATTCATAGCTAGCTACCTATCTCATTCTGCAAAGGCATCTCAATACATGGTCATCTATAGTTCCTCCTGGGACAAGCCTCAGACGTTTACCGGAAGTCAGTCGCTGCTTGCTGCTTCCGGGTCAATTCGAGATTCTCCCTTCCAAACCAGAAGCTGCGAAGATCCGCGATCGGCTCCTCTACCTCTGTATAGCTTTCGCCCAGCGTCAAGATCACCCGTCCGTTCCAACGCTCTGTGGTCCATTTCTCGGCCTCGGTCTCCTTCCCATAGACCTCAACCCGACGCGACTGGGTGGCCGTGGCGGAATACACCAGAGCCAGGCCCACAAAGTGAGCTGAGCTGACGGGGAGTCCCAGCGCAATGATAGGCGCGGCAAGATGTGCAGGCAGGAGGTTGGTGATCGTGGCGGCTGGGGCGACTCCGTTGATCGTGATGTTGTCTTTCACAATCACCGATCGTAGGGCCCTGATCAGATTGACCAGCTGGTAAAAAGATGTCTCTTAGTATTTCTCTGCGAAAGAGGAAATCACTCGTCTGGAAAAGGTATGAGAGGCTCTTACCGCCAACTTCCCAGCGGCATACACCGGCAGCGACTGTTCTGGGGCATATGCAGTAGCACTGGTAGTGATCACAATGCTTCCAGCCGTACCGTCTGCCCTCATCGCGCTCCAGGCAAGCTTCACAAAGTTGATGACTCCCCGCAGATTGACGTCCAGTAGGCTGTACGAGGGTTCTTCCAGGCCACCATCGGCGTCGAAGGTATCGGCAAAGTAGTTGGAGGTTTCCGACACTCCCGCATTGGCGAAAGCGAAATCGACATGGCCGACCTCCTGGAAAACAGCACGGAGCTCAACCCAGCTGGCGATGTTGCATTTGTGGAAGACGAAGTTGGCATTGTTGACATGTCCCTCGCCCGTGGGCTCGTTGACATCCAAAACGTGGACCTTGGCTCCTTTCGCGGCCAGAATCAAAGCCGCGGCATAGCCGATGCCAGACGATCCTCCTTGTTTGCATTAATTAGATGCTCTTGTGGCCGTTTGCTACAAACATACCGGTGAGGATGGCGACTTTGCCATCCAAGGCGGGAATGGACTGCTCCGTGATGTTCAATGACGCCATGATCGATAATGGAGAGACGAAATGTTTACTGAAGGCTCAAAATAATGGGACGCATCCAAGATAGCAAGAATCTTATCAATTATCTAACAACACCTCGGTATGAACGAAAGAAGCAAGTCTCCGAACGACTTCGTATCCGATCTATGCGGTCTTCCGGCCAATCGCCCGAACGGGTAACCGGGGCTTTCTCCACAAAGTATGCATCTCCGAATCTCGCTGCCACTCCAGGTTCTTGTCCAAGAGCTCGAAGTCATACTGGAAATGTAATTTTGCCAGCGTTGTTCGTAGCTCCATCCATCCGAGACTGGTCATTGAATTAACATTGTAGGAAACGCAATCCGGGGAGAAATGAACTTACTTGCGACCCAAACAGCCCCGAGGCCCGAGAGAAAACGGCTGGCTGGCATCAAGAATATCCTTCTCATTCTTTCCTAGCCATCGTTGAGGCTGGAACTCATACGGGTTCTCAAAATTGGCCGCATCCAAGCTCGCTGCGAGTGGATTGGTGGAGACAATGGTCTGAAATCCAGTTAGAGCCCATTGAGCATGGTTAAAGAGGGGGAATTGGATCAAGAAGAGATACACATACTCCAGCAGGCAAGAAATGGCCGTCAACAGTATCTCCACCCCCAGGGACCACGCGGGGGAGCGCGAATGGCAAGGGAGGGTAGATGCGCAGCCCTTCGAGGATGACCGCCTGCAAATACTTCAAGGGCAGTGTGGACAAGGCATTGATCTCCTCGTAAGAGTGAAAGGCAGAGCGGATCTCTTCTTGTAGTTTCTGCATCACTGGCGGATTGCGCATCAAATAGTACATAATGCAAGACAAAGCGGTCGCAGTGGTCTCACTGCCCGCCAATACAAAGTCGGATGCATGAGCGGCGAGCTGAAGATCGGACACCTGCGCTGGGTCCCGCTGCTCCAAGATTCGAGTGAGGAAATCCTTCCGGTCCGTCTTGCGCTGGATACGTCTCTGAACCAGGCCAAAGGCAAGGTCTTCATTTTGCCGCGTCTGCTCGGTGAGCTTCTTGATCTTTCCTGGGAACAGGGCGAGGAACACCTTGGCCAGGGTGGGAAAGCGTTTGAAGACGTCCGCCAAGGCTCCTTGGGAAAGGGCTCCAAGGGTAATGGAGATCCAGGGATGAGGTTCAACTAGACTGTGGTCAGCTCTACTCTTCTTTACTGCTCTGGCGCTGGGAAAACCCATACACGACTCAACACCGCCGAATGTTTCTCCAAAGGCCAAGTCCCCGATGATATCGAAGGTCATCATTTCAAAGCCTTTGCCGATATCAAAACCCTTGGCCCCCTTCACACCGGTCTGTTGAACGAATCGGTCGATTGTTTTGGCGATGAGGAATTCCTGCTCGGTCAGGGAATGGTCGGAGAATGCGTGGGACAGATATCGGCGCATGATGCCATGCTCTACGGGATCGCGCTCGCTGACAATCGAGTGCACCCGGTCCGCAAAGCTCCCGCCATCATAAAAGTCGCTCTTGATGAAGGTTTGATGACCTTGGCGGAATCCATAGATATCTTTCCATGACTGTGCTGTGTTGAAGGAGAGTTCGTTTGGAGCGGTGCGCACGACGGGACCTATCCGCACATTTCACCACCGTCAGTTCTGTTCCATGCGACGCTGAGAGAGATGGGAGTCCCACCGTATTTTTGATGCAATTCTAGAATTTTGTATGGTTGTCGGCCACCCATGAACCACGCGCAGTAAGGCCCCTGCATCGGCGTTAATGAGATGATTGCGTCGGATGGAACCCCCAACTCACATTGCTGATTGCCGCAAGCTTCGGTCCAGGAAATTTGGCGAGCGGGTGATAGTAGAGAAGGTATATGGTATTCCACACCCAGCGGGCCACATGCTAGGCAGTCTTTGTTAGCAGGCTCGTAAGGTGTCGCGAGAATCCTCACTCACGCCAGCAACCCAAATCGCCGCAACAGTATACAGAATCAGAGGCGACTGAATGAGACCCATGATGATGTGGTATTGGATGCTGGTCCGGGAGGAGACGGTCGATGAAAAAAGGTATCTTGGGCAGAGAAACCCCGAGGTGCATCCGGAGACTTCCCTGATGTGGAAGCCCTCCGGATACGAGACCCCTCATGAGAATAAGAAAACATCATAGTAGCTCCCGCGCAGAAAAGAAGCTAGCCAGTCAGGGCTGTCAAACAATACCCTTCGATCGTTGTCTTCTCCACGCTGCCGATAGTATGATGCCCGCTGTTGTCTCCCCATCGACCCAACTGACCGTCCACCTTGTTTCATTCACCCTAGTCATCTCCGTCTTTCTTCTGGCTCAGTACCTCTCAGCCCATTGAGACCCTTTTCTGTGTCAATTGAGCTGCTGCTGTCTTTATCCCAGGGATACAGTATATCCCGAAATGGGAGACTCGGGAACTGCCCGAGTGAATGGCCATGTCAACGGAGTAAAGGATGCGCCGCCAAAGACAATTCCCATCGCCATTGTTGGCATGGGCTGTCGTTTTGGAGGAGGTGTCACCAGTCCGGAAAAACTATGGGATCTTGTATCAGAAGCCCGGAGTGCCTGGTCAGAGATCCCTTCGGACCGATACAATAAAGATGCGTTCTTCCACCCGGATGCTCAAAAACTAGGAACGGTAGGTGGCAGTCTCCCCAAATTGCAGGTTTCTGGCTGATGGGGAATTGAATTCCAGACGCCGGTCAAAGGAGGTTACTTCTTGGAAGAAGATGTGGCTCTCTTTGATCCATCATTTTTCAATTTCACGGCGGAAGTGGCCGCCAGTATGGACCCTCAGATTCGATTGCAATTGGAGGTCACTTATGAGGCGTTGGAAAGCGGTAACTCTTTCGTCCTCCAAATGTTTCGCATATTCCCTCTCTAACAGTTTGATTGTAGCGGGCATTTCTCTGGCCCAGATTGCTGGCTCAAATACTTCGGTCTTTGCCGGGTCCTTCATCCATGACTATCACGATCTACTCACGCGAGATCCGCTCACATTGCCGCGATTTTTCACGACGGGGAATTTCACAGCGATGATGGCGAACCGCATCTCGCATTTCTTTGACCTGCGGGGCCCGAGTACCCCAGTCGATACTGGTTGTTCGACCTCCATGACAGCGCTCCATCTGGCCTGCCAGACACTCCGCACAGGCGAAGCAGACGCCGCCATTGTTGGAGGAACTTGCGTTATGCTGAATCCAGACATGTTTGCTCAATTATCAAGTCTCGGGTATGTTCTAGCGAAGGAATTTACGTCGACTGGGGTGTGACTAACGAGATCATAGATTTATTGGGCCTGATGGAAAATCGTTCGCATTCGACCATCGTGCCCAAGGCTATGGACGTGGAGAGGGCATTGCGGCGCTGGTCCTGAAAAGACTGGACGAAGCAATCCGAGATGGTGATCCCATCCGCGCTGTCATCCGCGAGACTGGTATGAATCAGGACGGTAAAACTCCCACCATCACCTCACCCTCTGGGGAGGCCCAGGAGACACTGATGCGGGCATGCTACACCCGCGCTGGGCTGGACCCTCGCGACACCACCTACGTCGAAGCACATGGCACCGGAACCAAAACCGGTGATCCCATTGAAGCGGCGGCCATTGGCTCTGTGTTTGCCCAAGATCGCAGCCCGAGTGAACCGTTATTCATGGGATCGGTGAAGTCGAACTTGGGCCATACGGAAGCAGCTAGTGGTTTGGCGGCTGTTATCAAAACAGCCAAGGCATTGGAAAACCGTCAGATTCCTCCAAGTATCAACCTAGAGAAAGTGAATGGTTCTATTGACCTGCGTGGAGGGAGTCTAAAGGTATATCACCATATTCTTTCAATCTTAGCAAATGCAATGAGAGAACTCACGTTTTTGGACAGATTCCCCAGACCCTCACGCCGTGGGATGGCATCAACGGCAGTCTCCGCAGAGCCTCCGTCAATAATTTCGGTTATGGCGGTTCCAATACCCATGTTATCATGGAAGAGGCTACAACCATGGTGACGAGGAAAGACGCACCAACACAGACACCTACACAGCATCAAGACTCATCGTATAAGGTGTTTCCCCTGAGTGCCAAGGACGAAGGGACAGTCAAGAGGATGAGATCGAATCTCCAGGCTTACCTCGAGACTGCCGCTGCTACTGGCAAAGAAATCAATCTGGACGATTTAGCGTATACACTGGGCCAACGTCGATCCCGGTTCACATGGACGACTGCATTTTCTGCGGCATCATTGCCCGATCTCTGCGAATGCCTGGCGGATGCAAGTCGGAGCCCCGTTTATTCGGCTGCAGCGCCTCGAATTGGCTTTGTTTTCACAGGTCAAGGAGCCCAATGGCATGCTATGGGCCGTGAGTTGATGGAAGAATATCCTGTCTTCATGCACACCATTCAGGAGGCAGAGATTATCTTCCGCGAGTTTGGAGCACCATGGTCATGCATTCAAGAGCTCACTCGCGACAAGTCAGACTCTCTGGTCAACAAGCCACAATTCAGCTTCCCCTTGTCTTGCCTGGTTCAGTTGGCCTTAGTCCGTCTGCTTGCTTCTTGGGGAATATCTCCATCGGCAGTGACTGGTCATTCGTCTGGTGAGGTCGCCGCCGCCTTTGCTGCCGGCGCACTGAGCTTCCGTGAAGCCCTCGCCATCGTTTACTTCCGTGGCCGTCTGACATCTGAATATGTCCAGAAGGCAACTACCAGAGGTGCTATGCTTGCTGTGGGGCTGGGATCAGAGGCGGTTCAGCCCTATCTGAACCAACTCACTACGGGAGTTGTGACAATTGCCTGTATCAACAGTCCCTCCAGTGTCACGATCTCTGGGGATCTGTCTGCTATCGAGGAGTTGCAACAGCTTCTTGATGCTGACATGGTCTTTGCCAGACGACTCAAGGTCGAATCAGCCTATCACTCCCACCATATGTTGCCGTTGCAGAAGGAGTATCAGGAGATCCTGCGAAGGCATTTCCGTTCATCTCGATACCTGAAGGACGTCATCTTCTCATCGCCAGTGAGCGGGGATATCATAACCAACGCAAAGGAACTGGGGCCCCAGCACTGGGTGGAAAACATGCTTCAGCCGGTCCTATTCCAACAATCGCTCCGCAATATGGTCAGCTCCACTGCACCAAATGGCGATATAGTCCGGCAAGTCGATATAATCGTTGAGATTGGTCCTCATGGGGCTCTTGCCGGTCCCATCCGACAATGTCTCGCAGAACCAGACCTCAAGGCGCTGTCGATCAGCTACGCTTCATGCCTGACCCGAGGCGAAGATGCAACCCACACGATGCAATCCCTCGCTGCTACGCTTCTTTCCAATGGGTATTCATTGGACCTGAGTGCTGTCAACTTCCCCGATGGCTGTAGCGGGGTGCAAACAATCCCTGATCTGCCCTCATACCCATGGAATCACTCGCAACGCTTCTGGAGTGAACCTCGCGCCAGCAGAGAACATAGATTCCGACAGCACGCTCAGCATGAGCTCCTTGGTAGTCGAGTGCCAGGGTTGTCCTCGAATCTTGCTGTGTGGCGGCTGCTCATCCGCCCTGCTGATATCCCTTGGGTTCGTGATCACGTCGTGCAGACAGACCTGGTCTACCCAGGCGCAGGCTGTCTCGCCATGGCCATCGAAGGCATGAGACAGATCTCTCTCTCAGCCCAGCAAACCATCCGTGGCTACCGGATGAGGGAAATAGAAATCACACGGGCTCTTGTCATTCCTGATACGTCCGATCCGGTTGAGGTCCAGCTGCTTCTCAAACCGCGGGATGACAACAGCCTGCTCCCTAACTGGAGAGAGTTTCAAATCTCTTCTGCCACAATTGATGGAGAGTGGACTGAGCACTGCCATGGATTGATTGGTGTTGAGCTTGATGGATCCTCTGCAACCCAAGGAAACAGTCACCTTCTGTCTACAAAGCAGATCGAGTTTGACATGACAGCCGGTGCATACTATCAGTCTATCGAGCCCGAGAATGTTTTCCGTACGTTACGAGACGCCGGCATCCACCACGGTCTCCTTTTTAGACACCTCAGCTCTATTCAAGCTGGCTCGGAAAAGGCAGTCGTCGCATTCTCCTCCCCTGAGAATGGTTCCATTGGTTCGCAAGGGCAGCATGTCATCCACCCTATCACCCTGGACTCTGTTTTCCAGGGAGCATATGCAACTCTATCAGTCGATGCGCAGCGTGAAGTGGGTGCCGCAATTCCTCGATCTATCCGGGAGATGTACGTGTCGGAGGGCATCTCTCGCGAATCCGGCCATAACTTCCGTAGCTTCTCCAAACTGGAGAGTTGCGACCCTCGTGGCTTCAATGTGTCTATGGCTGTAGTCCAGGAGCAAGAAGCTGGCGGTGTCGCAATTCCCGTGCTGGAGATACAGGATATGCAGTACCAAAGCCTCGGGGCATTGTCCTCCCCAGAATCGGCTTCCCAGGATGGCCCAGATCCCCTCTGTCTCACTACCAAGTGGAAGGAACATTTTGGCCTCACCGACAAGGATCATTTGGCAAAGAAATTGGCACATTCTGCGGATCCAACAGAACAGCTTGTGCAGGCCGAGCTCGTTCGGGCTACATACCACTTTGCCCACGATGCGCTGGGCTCTGTCGCAACAGAAGATATTTCAAGCCTCCAGCCACATCACCAAAAACTTGTGGCATGGATGCAACAGCTGGAAATCAAGGCAGCGAGCGACCAGCTCGCTCCCAGAAGCTCTCGTTGGGCGGCCGCGCGGGAGGGTATCAAAGAAATGCTCTTCGATCGTGTTGCCTCTCAGTCCGTCAATGGTGAGCTTTTGTGCCGAGTTGGCACTAAGCTCGGGGCTATACTTCGAGGGGAGATTTCTGTTGTAGACCTGATGAAGGAGGGCGACCTGCTCCATCGGTACTACGAAGAAATGCTGCATCTCAAGTCCGCTATCGACCAGGCTGCTCAAATCATTGAGCTGCTCTCCCATCAAACTCCCCGTGCCGAAATTCTGGAGATTGGAGGGCGGACTGGAGCTTTCACACAATCAATACTGCAGGCTCTTGGCAGCCATCAACCTGGGTCGCCTCCTCCTGTAGGCCGGTATACGTTCACCGACATCTCCTCTGAATCTTGCACCGCTGCGCAGGAACGCTTCTCGGCTTGGGGGGATCTAATACGCTGTGAACAGTTCGATGTAGAAAAGGACCCCGAGGAGCAAGGATTCAAAGCCGGGTCTTATGATATTATCATCTCCTCCTTGGCTTTCCACACTGCAAAGGATATTTCTGTCGCACTTAAGAATGCTCGTCAGTTGTTGAAAGACGGTGGAAAACTCATCGTCTTGGAGAAGACTAAAGAAACGGTTGAAACGACTATGAGCTTTGGAATTCTTCCCGAATGGTGGACAGGTATGAACATTTCCCGTGCAACACAAGCAAATTCGTCACTGACAAGTTATCTTAGACACTGAACATGGAAAGAAAGACAGCCCTATCTTGTCAGGTTCAATGTGGGATGGCGTTCTTGGTCAAACGGGCTTCTCCGGGACCGACCTCGAGATTCCGGACTGTGATGATGAGGAGCATCAGACGATCAGCGTGATTGTGTCGACCGCTGACAAGTCTGACACTGCGACCGTATCCGTCGACAAAAAAGTTGCTCTGGTTTATGCGGATGACGAACCGCCAGCGGACTGGGTGAAGGGGCTTGAAACAGCTCTGGGCGGTCGTCCAGTGACTCTGGCTAGCCTAGACATGGTTGATCCCCGCGATAAAGTGGTCCTCTTCATCTCGGAGATGACCACTTCATTCCTTGCGCAGATGAACGAAGAAAACTTCACGAATCTCAAGAAAGTTTTGATGCAAGCAAAGGGAGTCATGTGGGTGACTGCCGGATCCGCGTTGGACTGCGAAATCCCCGAACATGCATTGCATACCGGTCTCCTCCGCACCTGTCGGCTGGAGGACAGCAGTAAGCGATATATCTCGCTGGATTTGGATCCTGCAAACGAACCATGGGCTCTCTCCGGCGTCAAGGTCGTAGCAGACATCCTTCACACCACCTTGCTCCAGGACATTGAGTCGTCTTCCCTTGACTGGGAATATGTACAGCGCGGAAACTCCATTCTCATTCCCAGAGTGTGTTACGACGTCCCTGAAAGCGAGGACGTTGCTCCATCTTACCAGCCATCTGCCGAGTTGGAGCCATTCCACCAGCCTGGAAGACATCTGCGCTTATTTGTCCAGACCCCCGGATTGTTGGACAGTCTCGTCTTCAAGGATGACTTGGCCGCAGAGGAGGCCTTACCCGACGACTTCGTGGAAATTGAACCACAAGCATTTGGCCTCAACTTCCGTGATATCATGGTGGCTATGGGTCAGTTGGAGGAGCCCCAGATGGGATTCGAATGCGCGGGTCTCATCACCGAGGTGCGAGGAGCCGCGGCAGACCATTTCCAAGTAGGAGATCGCGTGTGTGCCTTCACAGGACATGGCCATTATGCGAACCGGACTCGTGTCCACTGGACTTCCGTGGCAAAGATCCCTGACAAGATGACCTTTGAGACAGCTGCTACAATCCCTATGGTCTTTGCCACTGCGTACTATTGCTTGTTCGAGATCGCCCGTCTTGAAGAAGGCGAGACCGTTCTCATTCACGCCGCCTCCGGGGGTGTAGGACAAGCAGCCATTATCCTGGCGCAATGGAGAAAGGCCCAGATTTTCGTCACGGTTGGTACACCAGAAAAGAAAGAATTTCTGATGAAGACCTATGGTATCCCAGAGAATCACATTTTCTCTAGCCGTGATACATCTTTTGCGGGAATGGTCAAGTTGGCCACAGGGGGGCGCGGTGTGGATGTGGTCCTGAACTCGCTCGCGGGCGAACTGATGCATGAGACGTGGAATTGCCTTGCGCACTACGGCCGGTTTGTCGAAATCGGGAAGAAAGACATCCAGATGAACAAACGCCTGGAAATGCGACCATTCAAAGACGCCATCGGGTTCGTCTCCTTCGATCTCGTGCATCTTGGGGACTACCGTGGTCCGGCATTATCGCGGGTGCTTCGAGCCGTAGTACAATTACTGGATACTGAAGCCATCCGGACCATCACCCCAATCACTGTCTATCCCATCTCAGAGCTTGGACGTGCCTTCCGGCAAATGCAGGCAGGAAAGCATATCGGTAAGATTGTTTTGACCCCGCAGTCCGGAGATAAGGTGAAGGTCAGTTTGCAACCCTACAACAATTTCACTTGTGATTTGCATTAACAGTCCCGTTAGGTTATCACGGAGCCAAAGCCTGTACGACTACCTTCCAATGTCAGCTACCTTATCATCGGTGGGCTGGGAGGCATCGGCCGCTCAATCTCCAAGTGGCTGGTGCAACGAGGAGCCAAACACCTCGTTCTTCTGTCTCGCAGCGCGGCCTCTCGTCCTGAGTCTCAGTCTTTGGTCAGCGAGCTCCAGGGAGCTGGATGTCATGCAGTGGTGCGGAACTGCGATGTATCCAACTCGGTCCAATTGACTCAGGTATTGGATGAGTGTCAAAAGACAATGCCTCCCGTTCGCGGAGTGATCCAAGCAGCGATGAACATTCAGGTATGCTGGCTTTCTCGTATTCTTAATTAATGTGTGGACTTTGTACTGATCTGTTCATGGCAGGACTCTATCCTGGAGCATATGACCTTCCAGCAGTGGCATGGCGGAATCAGCGCCAAAGTGGCGGCCACGCGAAATTTGCATGAGTACTTCGAATCAACCCTGGACTTCTTCATCATGCTTTCATCTGTAGTGGGAGTCGTCGGCAATGCTAGTCAGACGAACTACGGAGCCGGAGGGTCCTATCAGGATGCATTGGCCCATCACCGTGCAGCACAAGGGCTGCCAGCGGTATCGATCGACCTTGGCATGGTGAACTCGGTTGGCTTTGTAGCCGAGAACAAGAACATTGCTGATAGGTTGCGGAGGGAGGGTTATCGCCCATTAGAGGAAGACGAGGTGCTTCAACTCGTTGAGGCAGCGATTCGGAGACCCCACCGCAGCGTCCTCTCCAGCCAGGTCATCACAGGCATTGCCGGTGTGGATGCAGACAAAGCCAGCGAGGGTTGGCGCCAGGATGTGCGGTTTGCTCATCTCCAGCTGCACCACGGTGCCGGATCGCTCTCTGGCCCCGGCGAACAGGGACGGCGATCACTCAAAGTGTCAATCGCACAAGCGGCATCAGCCGAAGTCCCAGGACTCATCTCGCAAGCAATCATAGAGAAACTCTCCAGCATGTTTACCATTCCAGAATCGGAGATTGACGCCTCTATGCCCTTGTCGCGATACGGGGTGGATTCGTTGGTTGCGGTGGAGCTGCGCAACTGGCTCGTGGCGCAGGCAGGATGCGAGATGTCGATTTTCGACGTCCTAGGAAGCTCTTCCTTGTGGGAGCTGGCAGAGAAGATTGCACAAAGAGTTCAGTAGAGTGTTTGCTTCTTAGAGAATGAATTATGCATTGCCAAATGAAACTACATGCTTGTGCCAAGCAGATAATGAGCCCTGGAAGACAATGTATGGCCTGAGCGCGTTGCCCAAGAGTTCATTGAAGTTGCTGATCCATTGACATGTAGGAATGTGAGATCCCTCTGAGCGACTTGTGGGGAAAATCTTCTGTCAAAGAAGCATACTGGCAGCCATCTCTTCAAGGGAGATTGTCTCGTTGGCGAGACAGACGACCCTGACGTTGTTGCAAGGAATGGCATAAGCGGGACGCTAGACCCGAACAAGTATGCGTGTTTGTCTGCCTGAGGAATCAATCTCACGCTGCAGTAATCTGTTTTTACTATGCACATCACATCCCCTTCATCTAGCTGGAAATCAGCACCCACTGCTCGAGCAAACCCATTTGTACCCTTCTAACACTAATCACACACTACGGAGTAGAGTACGAAACCATGCTATCAAAAGAGGAAGTGGGGAGAGGATGGGTGGGGTATATCTAAAACTTGTCGAGACATGCTATTCATGAGTATCACTCATGTGAACCCCTCCAACCACAATATACACGGAAGAGGGGGAGGGACTCTATCAGATCTCTCTCCAAGGAGAGCGGTAGTGTAGCATTACGTGAAGATGGGGGAGACGGATCGAAAGAGGATTTAAGAATAGACCGATGAGTGGACAACAAAGAATGGGATTTTAGTAGCCTTTCGAGCGAACATAATTGACGTCTGGACAAGTCCTGCGCGCTCGCAATCTCATACACGAAGACCACACATAACCACCATGAGCCCAAGCTGTCACAGAAGGCAAGGGGAGGGTAAGATTGACGGAAAATAAACGAGGAGCAGAGAACCGAATCAGCAAAGAGTTACGCCTGTGTATGGGATGCTACGACGGAATAGAAATATAAAGGGGATACATGACGGTGAATCTTGTTTATCGTGACTGTCCAATTCGGGGTAACAAAGGGTAACATGATTTTGAAAGGGAGGGAAGGCAAAGGGATAGTGAATAGTGGATGGGGACATAGGAATAGAAAAATATTTGGTTGGAATCAAAAATGTAGGGGGGGAACAGGGGAATAGAAGAAAGAGATATTCGTATGGGAGAAAAGGGAAAGCGAAACGAAAAAAGAAAGAAAAATAAAAAGAAAATTCCAGGTTTCATGAAGCACGATGTCTCTATTTTCATTCTGAACCCGTGACTGATTGTCAATCGTGCCAGATGGGGACCCAGTAGCGAAGGCCTCGGTGAGCGTCAATTTCAACGGAAGTCGTGTTTTCCTAGCTTGTCTCTTTTCATACGGAATTTCGAAGCCATATCGTAGGGTCTAAAGACGCAGAATCAAAACAAGAGAGACCATATCTCATTTGTCTGGAAAATTAATTGCATCGAGTAACCCGCTTTTACATATCCATGGAGTCGTTTCCGTTGGCGAAGTTGAATCCGCCGGGTTGCTGCTGGGCAGTGCCCAGAGAGAAGCCAGTCTGCGTTTGTTGGGGAGCAAGCTCGTCGATGTCACCGCCGGCCTCATCCTCATCGGAGAAGTACTTCTCGATGATGTTGTACGCCTTCATGTAGATTTCTTCGTTGGCGTTGTTCTGGCAGTCGTGGATCTTCTCCATGCCACCGGCCTCTTCAATGAACAAGGCGTAGCGGTTGACGCGGGAGTCGCCGCTCTGCGCCGCCTCCTTGTCCATCTCGCCAACCTTGAGGATGTTCTCCAGACCATCCAGAGCAACCTGGATAATCTTATTGTCGGGACAAGCAAGAAGATCGCAGAGAGGCTTGATGCACCCTTGAGAGACGAGGTAGCGAATCTGATCGGGCTTTTGGAGGCCACCGGAAGTGGCGTTGGAGATGGCCCAGCAAGCTTCCTTGCGAGTCTTGAAGTCACCATTGCCAAGCAAGTTGATCAATGGGGGGATAATGCCGGCGTCAATGACAGACTGGATCTGGCTGGAGTTACCAGCGGTCACGTTGGAGATGGTCCAGCAAGCCTCCTTGCGGATACCATCCTTGGTGGAGCTCAGAAGGGAGAGGAGGGCGGGGAGCGAGCCGCAGTTGATGATGACTTGGGTCTGGACATCATCACCCGTCACGATGTTGCCGACCGACCGCAGAGCGGGGGTTTGGACGGAGGTGGAAGCGTGCATAAGGAGTTCGACGAGACGGCGAGGGATACCAGCCTCGATGACGGCCTGGATCTTATCGTTGGCACCATCGGACAGGTAGGAGATGGCCCAGCAAGCATCGATCAGAACCTCATCATCAAGCATGTAGATGAGCTTGGAAAGGACGGGGAGGGCGGGGGCGATCTGCAAAGGACTGACGTTAGACAAAGACGCGGGGAAAAGGGACGAGACATTTGAAAGACCTACCGTATTCCAGTCAGGCTGAGGAGTCTTGCCGCGACAGAAGTTGCTCAGAGTCCATGTGGCGTTGCGAAGCATGCTCAGCTTCCGGCCATCGTTAATCAGGTTCAGGAGAGGGCGCAGGGCACCAGCATTCAGGACGAAATCACGGCACTGAGGGCTGTCACCCGCAATGTTACCCAAAGCCCAGACAGCCTGTTCCCGAACATCAGGCTCGGGGCTGCTCAAGAGCTCGACGAAGATCGGGACGGCACCCGCCTCCATGACCACCTGGGTCTGCTGGGCAGATCCGGAAGCAATGTTGGTCAAAGCCCAAGCGGCTTCGAATTGAACCAGAGTGTGAGGGGATCGGAGGAACTCGACGAAGCGGCTCACGACACCGGTCTCGATGACACGCTCGATGGGAGGGTTCCGCTCCTTCGACAGGAGCTTCCGGAACTTAGTTGTGGCTTGGATCTGTGACTCGATCTGATCGGAGAAGACGCCCTTGACCATCTCGGGCAGTTCGACGTTGAGCTAAAGGCCATCATGTTAGCGTTGTTCATCCTCGACCAGCAAAATTCGACCAAAATCAGGCATTCTTAGTGACGTGGGGATGTGGTGGTCCCTCCTGGGGCGCCAATATGACCTGTCCCGCAGTATTGTGATAGGGCGGTGAAAAGCTCGCCGCAGCTGAGCCTATGATGGAAAAGCAAAATAAAGCGGCCTGGGCAGGGAAACCACACGAGACGACCCAAAAGGTAGATAGAACGATAAGGGGAGAGAAGAAGGTCCTCCGACACGTACCTCGCTTTCAATCGCGCTGGCCTCGTCATCACTCTCGGTGGCACCGGCCATGCCGCCGCCGACACCAATACCGCCATCGCGGGTCTGAATACCTCTCCGCTTGGCCAAGTTTTCATCTCTTTTTTGCTTGCGAATTTCGACCTGCTGTTCTTCACGACGACGACGAAGTTCGTCAGGTCGGAACTGATTCCTGGCCTTATATTGGGTGCGACGATGCTCGGGGATGTAGCGTTCCGCCATGGTTGCGTGGGACACTGAGGGGTGAAAACAAAGCGGACGACCACGGGTCAAAAGGGCGTGAGATAATAAGGTGGGGGGGAGTGAGAGAACGGGGAGACGGGTAGGAGTGGACAGTAGAAGGAATCGGGGGGGATACAAGCCCACGGGGAGGAAGAGCGAAGAGAGGTGGGATGGAGCGAGAGACAAACGGAGGGCCTCACAAAGAGAGAGGGAGAGGGAGAGGGCGAGGGAGGAGGGGAAAAAAGTGTTGATGCGCCGGAGGTGGGAGGCCCCCAAGTCACGGGATTGGCTGCTGTTTGCGGCCCTCTGCAAGCGCCACACCCGCCTAAGCGAACTTAGCCGCCGCCTCAACCACGCGTTGTATATTGTGATTGTGATCCACTGCGACGAGCTGGTGTATCTGTAAATCGCGACAGGACCGCACTATGTGCCTCGCACATCGGCCTCATCGTCTTCTCTAGTCTCCGCGTCCCCGCCATGGTAGTCCCCTCATCCGACAAACAGCCCCGACTCCTCGATGTCGCATCGACTCTTCACTACACAGGCCCAGCCAGCGTGATTGGGGTCGTTGTGGACACCTATGGAGAAGCAGGGCGGTCTGCGCACAGTTCTTGGTTCATCACCTTTACCATCAAGGATTCCAATCTCCACAATGGACATACGTGGGACGGGTTGAAGATCAAGTACTTCACCCTCGTTAAAGACCGCCTCCCTCCCGTGCAAGTACGCGATGTGATTCTCTTGCGGGACATCACGGTTCGTGAATTTGGCGATGGTTTCCCATATAGTCAGACTAATGAATGGCCGCACAGATCCAAACATTGCGTGGCAAGCCTCTGGGGGTAGCAGACCAACGCCGGAGCGTTTACTGGGCCATCTTCCGTCCCAACTCGGACCCAATACCCCTACCAACCCCCATTTGCGGGCCAAGTCATTTCGAGCTGACAGATCCTGAGATGAATCAATGCCGCCAGTTGCTTGAAAATTCCTTATCAACTAACAACTTCCGTGATGTGAATGCAGCGGCCGTTGCGCCAGCTTCGACCTACAGGGCTACGACGGCCTCTGCGGCTCCCCCAGCACACGGAGTCCGAACACCCGTCTCAGGACTAAGGGCTAAATCAGGGGCGCGAAAGAAATTCGCCCTCATCGAAGATGTCGAACCGGGTATTTTTGTCGATCTTGTCTGCGAAATAGTCAAAATCGCCTCCCCTGAGAGTCAGAAGTGCCTGGTGTATGTCACAGATTACACCTCGAATCCAAGACTGCGTAATCATGACTCTGGTGATGATGATGTTGGGATAGAGGGGGACCGATTCAATTATCAACGTTTGCACAAATCATGGCCCGGGCCAAGAGGCCAAATGACTCTTCCCGTGCTGTTGTGGGAGCCCCATGCAACATATGCCCGGGAACTACAGCCGGGCGAATTCCTCCAACTTCAAAACGTGCGTATCAAAGAGGACGTCAATAACCTATTAGAGGGCGTCATCCATACGGATCAAACCTACCCGTCTAAAGTCACCATCAGTTTAACCGATGAAGACGACGATCAATGCAAGGAGCTCTTGCTCCGAAAGGCAGGGTACCAGAAGCAGAACCCGAAACGACAAGCTGAAGAAGAACCGAAAGCAGCTCCAAAGTCGAAAAAGGCCAAGAAAAAGCAACGAAAACAAGAACAATCGAAACGAGAAGAAGGCCAGACCTCCTTGATTGTCGAGGAGCAGAAACTCGAGAAACAAAAACACGGTGGGATTGACTCCCGTCACTCAACTCGGAAACGCAACCATAACTGATATTCTCAATTATCACAGTCGAAGCAGCCTATCCTGCTATTGCTCCGATCTCAATCGAGGCCATTACAAACAACTCATCTCATCGCAACACCTCCCCTGATGGTCAAAAATATCGTCTTCCATTTCAAAACCTCAGTTATCGCGCAGTCGTACGCTGTGTCGATTACTTTCCCCCGAATCTAGAAGACTTCTCAGTCCCGGCGGATTCCCAAAGTAGCTCACTATCTCAAGACGAGGGCTGTCTCACCACCACCCATGGCTTCACCAGATGGGAATGGCGATTCTGCCTTCTTGTCGAGAGTGCACGGCCCCCTCCTCCCGGGCAACGCAAAGAACGATTGAAACTTTATGTTGATCATTTGAATGGCCAACATTTATTAGGCCTCGATCCATCCGAGTGAGTACAAACACCACCATATGCCTGTCAAGAGATCTAACTGGGGCGTATGCCATCCCAGCTTGCGTAAAGACGAGACCAATTTCCATCAACTTAAAGAGAAGCTTTTTTTACTCTGGGGCAACCTGGCAGAAAGAAAAAATGAGGCTATCAAAGAGCAACGACAGCAAATTGGCCCTCTCCAGGCAAGGCCATTCGAGTGTTGCATCCAAGAGTACGGCGTTGTATGCGCTCATCGTGCAGCTAATAACGACTTTTCCACCGACAGATCGCAATGTAAGCAGAAAGACTGCTTGGGTTGGGAACAGCGGTATGGAATGTTTGGAACGACTATCAAGTCATGAATGTATTTAGATAACTTATACCCCTGCATTGTGTCTTATACAGCAGTATTCTTGGTATTCTTGGTTTAATTCAAGTCCATTGCTGTTTTACTTCTTACATTGATAGGGGTGATAGACCTATTCACCAAACTTACAACAACGAAGGTACAAATAATGAATCCCTGGAAAGCTGCGAGCATCTTAAACAACCATGTCCGTACAAGGAACAATGCTGGCTAGGGGGTGTTAGAGGCGACATACCAGGGCTGGTACATAATTCGAACCCGAAATCGAATATCGACAAGCAAAAAAAGAAAGAATGAAAGATGAAAAGATTTTTAAGATGCAAGAGAGATGGATATCGCGCCGCAAAGAAAGAGAGAGAAAACAAAATGAACGGAGCCAGCAGTCCAGGGCAGTAACCTAATTTTGAAGCTGTTGATACCGAGGTAGGTGGACGGAGAAATAGTACAATGCAATTTTTCTTGGGTTCGAATAATAAAGTCCATGCACCGGCCACATCAGGTGGGTCCGGGTAGGTAAGGGTCTCTGTGCGTCCTACCTCAAGCTTAAACCTTGGTCACCTTGACGATATTTGTGTCGATGCCGTGTGCGGCAGAGTCGAATCGACAATTCGACCCCCAGAAGCAGTCCTTTTTACCGGGCTCACTTTGGGGACAGCGATGTCCGTACATACAATCTGGATCATCACATTCCAGACCATACCGACAGGGAGTCATGCGGGCAATCGCAGTGAGAACCAAGTATTCCGACTTGTTCAGTTTGCGAGAATGGTCATGATGGCAGTAGTCGTTGGGACATTCACCTTGGAGAAAATGGAAATTGCATAGCTTTAGTTTCTTAATGCGGCTGATTTCGTCCCGAGGAATGGCCTTGAAATCAAGGCGATCTACACGCTGACCGTATTTGTTGCGTTCCACTATCTTCGCGGGTTGAGGCGCTGATGGTTTTGATCGGACGACCTGAAATTCGCCGGAACTAGGAGTCCGGGTTGATGCCGCCGATGTTGGCACACTGTTGCTATTCGACGTGTTGGTCGAGGTCCGTGTTAGAGGCACGGCAGACAGCTGACTGGGAGATGGAGTGAGGAGGGAACGAGGCTTGCTCGCGATCGCAGCTTTCCACGGAGCCCATACAGCGATTTTAGAATCTCGGAACAGATCAGGGAACGTCGAAGTCCGGTAGGAAAGCTTGACAGGCTCCAAGCTTTGGCCAAACGGAAGTCCTTCAATCAAAGTCACCCGTCCGATCAAATCTCTATCAGTTAACGTGTTATTGAGTATTTCGGCGTATGCTTTATCTTGCGAGCACCCCAGAAATATCTGGTGGCAGTGGCAGTTGTACAGGTTTAACTTAAAGGCCTCTGCAGTGAGATGTCGCGTGATCAGAGCCCTTCCATAAAGATGCGGGAATCGACATTGCATACCTCCAATCTTATCATGGGCGCTTTCCAGCCCTTCTCCAATATCTATCAGGTCGAATTGAGGGAAACTTCCGTTGAAACCCCGAACGAAATCGTCGATTAATGAGGGTTCCGTGGTTAGGCCTCCACGGACACAGAGTTCACTTAATCCCTTGACGTTGGCATACATCCTGGTTATTATCTTAGGAGAAATGACACCGGGAAAACTGCCGGCGACATATTCCTGCAGCTCTGCATGGAATTTCGTCGCCGCAGTCCGACCACCTTGTTCCCCCAGCTGCAAATATTCGTCTTTGAAGATGATCCCACCACCATCGAGGAGTACTATTACAAAGGGTTCACGGTCCTGTGGGCACAAAGTTACCGCATTAGCTGGAGGGGGTCAGGCGACGGCAGAAGTGGTCTTGGAACGGCGCTTACCATGATCGCCTTGATCCTGGATATTTGCTCCATCAATTCCATCTCATGGATCTGGACTTCCCGGTTGAAGCGGGTTTCCCGTTCGTGATCAAGCTTCTCGCGCTTGTATGCATCTTCCAGTTCTGTCACTCGAGCGAGGAGCTCCTGAAGGACAAGACAAGCACCAGGTCAACATCTGCGTCGCGACCTGTGTTCAGAGAGAATGATGGTGGAGAGCTACCTCGATCAGGGTATTCTTTTCATGCTCTATGGACGACAATTTTTTATAGCGGTCGAAGTACGCCGGGGCCGTCATGATGGGCAGGTTTTGCGCCGGGGATCTTTTTTTGCGGAGAACGGTTCGGAGATAGTCGGTCTTTATCGTTCAAAGCAGAATGGGGGAGGGCGGGA